>RXID01011278.1:7500-55280 GCA_005019695.1 Trichopus zeylanicus subsp. travancoricus
ATTAATACTAGTACTGCTACGACTACTATTTCTACTACTACAACATCTAATACTACTAGTACTACTACTGCTACTATTACTACAACTACTTCAACTACTACTAGTATTACTACTGCTACTGCTATTGCCGCTACTGCTACTACTACTACTACTATTACTTCTGCTGCTACTAATTCTACTACTACAGCTATGACTCATTTTGCTACTACTTCTACAACTAATACTTCTACTACTTCGATTGCTATAACTATTACTACTACTACTACTACTACTCCTACCATGACTACTACTACTACTACAACTACTACTACATCAAATACGACTACTACTACTACTACTACTATTACTACTACCACCACCACTACAATTACTACTACTACCACTACTGTTACCGCTACTACTATTACTACTACTACTGCTACAACTGCTACTACTCATACTCTTAATACTACTACTACTACTAGTGCTACAACTGCTGCAGCTATGGCTAGTACTACTACTACTACTGCCACTTCTACTGCTACTACTACCACTACTACTGCTACTGCTACTACTACTAGTTCTACTACTACTAGTACTATTGTTGCCACCGCCGCCGCTGCTGCTGCTACCACTAATACTACTACTACTGCTATTGCTACTTGCACTATTGCTACTTGCGCTACTACTGCTACTACTATTACTATTGTTGCCGCCGCCGCCGTCGCTGCTGCTACCACAAATACTACTACTGTTGCTGCTGCTAGTTCCACTACTGCTACTACTACTACTACTACTTTTAATACTTCGTCTACTACTACTGCTACAACAACTATAACTACTACTACTTCTTTTGCTGCTGCTACCTTTGTTGCTTCTACTACTACTACTAATACTAAAACTACTACTAGGACTACAATTAATACTACTACTGCTGCTGCAACTACTACTACTTCTACTACCACTGCTGTTGCTACAGCTTTTGCTACTGTCGCTGCTACTGTTGCCACGATGGATGCTACTGTTGCTACTGCTATAAGTAGTACCACCACTACTACTTCTCAAGCTACTACTAATACTGCTACTTTTACTACTACTGCTACTATAACAATAACAAATACTAGTACTATTATTACTATTACTCCTGTTATTGCTGCTGCTGCTACTACCACTACAACTATGACTGCTACTACTATTCTTGCTGCAATTACTATTGCTGTTAATGCTGCTGCTACTACTACTATGACTACTACTACATCTCCAACTACTACTACCACTACCATTCCTAACAGTCGTACTACTACTACTACTATGACAACTAACACTCCTACTGCAACTATTACTAGTTCTACCACTACTACTACAATCACAACCATTTCTAATACTGCTACTATCACTACTACTACTACTACAACAACTACAACTACTACTCCTACTACTGCTACTACTCCTACCACTACTGCTACCACTATTACTCCAACTAGTACACCTATTGCTATTGCTACTACTATTGCGACTAACACTATAACTATTCTTACCACTACTACTACTACAACAACTACGATTCTTGCTACTACTCACCTACTACTACTACTACTCCAACTATTATCGAAACTACTTCTGCTACTTCGACCTCTATTGTTGCTGTTGTTGCTATTGTTATGATTATTACAACTGTTACTATTAGAACTACCAATACTACTACTACTAATATTGCTACTACTGCTGCTGCTGTTCTTCCTGCTGCTACTACTCCTACTACTACTACTACTACCACTACTGCAACTCCAACTAGTACTACTGCTACGACTACTACTAATACAACTACAATTACTACTGCTACTACTACCCAAACTACGACTACTACTGCTACAACTGCTACTACTACTACTATTCCTAATACTCCAACTACAATTTCTGCTACTACTACTACTACTATAACTATTACTGCAACTATGACTACTACTACTGGTACTATTGCCAATACAACTACTGCAACTACTACTCTACTACTGCTCCAACTGCTCCTCCTCCTCCTATTACTACTACTATTACTACTACTACTACTCCTCCTCCTCCTAAAACTCCAACTACAATGTTCGATACTACTACTACTAGTATTACTATTACTATGACAATGACTACTACTACTAGCACCTCTATGGCTACTCCTACTATAAGTACAACTAATACTAGTACGACTCAACTACTAATACTACTACTTCTTATTCTTCTTCTACTACTACTACTACAAATTCTACTCCCACTACTACTACTACTTTGACTACTGCTACTAATATAACTACTATCACTACTACTACTTCTACCCTAACTACAACTACTACAACTACTAATACTACTGTTGCTGCTCCTCCTCCTACTACTGTTGACACTACTACTACTACTACTACTACTCCTCCTTATACTCGTACTACAACTACAACAACTACTACTATGGCTGCTACTACTACAATAATAACTACTACCACTAATATTACTATGACTGTGACTACAACTACTAGTACCACCGCAACGACTGCTACTGCTCCTCCTCCTCCTAATACTCCAACTATAACTTTCACTAGTAGTACTACTACTACTACTAGCACTAATTCTACTCCTACTACTACTACTACATCGACTACTACAACTAATATAACTACTATTAGTACCACTACTTCTATGCTAACTACCGCTACTACTACTACTACTACTACTACTACTACTACTACTACTGATGCTCCTACTACTACTACTACTGCTACTACTACTTCTACTACTACTACTCCTCCTCCTAATACTCCTACTACAACTACAATAACTACTGCTATGTCTGTTCTACTACAATAACTACTACTACTGCTGCTACTGCTGCTGCTACTACTACTCCTCCTCCTACTTCTACTACTCCAAATACGCCTACTATAGCAACTACTACTACAAATACCACTAGTACTACTACCACAACTTCTACTAAATCTACTACCCCTACTACTGCTACTACTACTACTAGTACTGCTACTACTACTGCTGCTTCTGTTACTACTACTACTGCTGTTGCTATTACTACTACTACAACAATTACTACTACTACTACTACTAATATGACAACTACTACTACTACTACTACTACTACTACTACTACTCCTATGACTAGTACTACTCCTACTCCTACACCTACTACTACTTCTACTATGAATACTATAACTAGTAATACTACTCCTCCTACTACTACTCCAACTCCAACTACTAATACTACCACCACAACTACTACTACTGCTACTACTACTATTGTTGCTGCTGCAGCTATTGGTACTACCATAACTACTGCTATTACTAGTACTGCTGCTACTACCACAACTGCTACTACTACTACTAGTGGTAGTAGTATAAATAGCAATAGTAGGGTTAGTACTAGTAGTACTGGAAGTTGTAGTAGTTGTATTTGTACTAGTAGTAACAAAAGTAGTAGCAGTAGTACTTGTAGTAGTAGTAGTGTTTACTATAATACTAGTAGCAATAGTAGTATTAGTAGGAGAAGCTGTAAGAGTAGAGTCATAGCAACATCCATAGAAATAGTAGTAGTGGTAGTACTAGTAGTAGTAGTTGTAGTAGTAGTAGTAGTAGTAGTAGTAGTAGAAGTAGTAGTAGTAGTAGCAGTTGTTGTAGTAGTGGTAGTAGTAGCAGCATTAGTAGTACAACTAGAATAGTAGTAGTAGTAGTAGTAGTAGTAGTAGTAGCAACAATAGTAATAGTTGTAGTAGTAGCAACGTTTATAGTTATAGTTGTAGCAGTAGCTGCAGTAGCAGTAGTAGTAGGAGTAGGAGTAGTAATTATTGTTGTAGCTATTGTAGCATTAGCAGCAGTAGTAATAGCAACAGTACTAGAAGTAGTAATAGCACAACACTAGTACTAGTGGTACTAGCAGTAGTAATATTAGTTATAGTAGTGGTAGTAATAGTAATAGTAGTAGGAGGAGAAGTACTAGCAACAGTAGTAGTAGAAGTACTAGCAACCATAGTAGTAGTAATAGTAGTAGTAATGGTAGTAGTAGTTGTTGTAGTAGTAGTAGCAATAACAGCTGCTGCAACAATAGTAGAAGCAGTAGCAGTAGTAGTAGTAGTAGTACTAGCAGCAAAAGTAGCAGTAGCAGTAGTAGTAATAGCAGCAATAGTAGTAGTAGTTGTAGCAATTATATTAGTAGTAGTATCAGAAGTAGGAGTACCAAAAGTAGTAGAAAAAGTAGTAGTAGTATCACTAGTAGTTGCCCCAGTAGTTTTATTAGTAGTAGTTGTAGCAGCAGCAGAAGCAGCAACATTAGTGGTGGTAGTAGCATCACTAAAAGTAGTATTAGGAGAAGCAGCAGTAGTAGTAGTAGTCTTTGTTGTTGTAGCAATAGTAGTAGTAGTAGTCTTTGTTGTTGTAGCAACAGTAGTAGTAGGAGTAGCAGTAGTAGTAGTCATTGTAGTGGGAGTAGTAGTGGTAGTAGCAATAGTGGTAGTAGTAGTAGTAGTAGTAGAAGTAGTAGTAATAGCAGAAGTAGAACAAGTAGCTATAGTAGTAGTAGTAGTAGTAGTAGTAGTAATAATAATAGCAAAAGTAGTTGTAGCAATAGTAATAGTTATATGAGTAGTAGCAGTAGCAGTTATTGTAGTAGTAGGTGTATTAGTAGTAATTGCAATAAAAGTAGAAGTAGAAGAGTAGTAGTAGTTATAGTAGTAGTCATCGTAGTAGTAGTAATACTAGTAGTAGTTCCTGTAGTAGTAGTAGTAGAAGTAGTTGTAGCAGGAGTAATAGTAGTAGTATGAGTAGTAGTTACAGTAGAAGCAGTAGCAGTAGCAGCAGTAGCAGTAGTAGTAGTAGCATTTGTAGTAATGGTAGTAGTAGTTACAGTAGCAACAGCAGTAAAAGTAGTAGTAGTAGTAGTTATAGTAGCAGTTGTAGCAAAAGTAGTAGCAATAGTACATTTAGTAGTTGTTGTAGAAGCAGTAGCATTAGTAGTGATAGTAGCAGTAGCAAGAGCAGTTGTAGAGGTAGTATTAGCAGTCGTAGTAATAGTAGCAGTAGCAATAGTTATAGATAGTAGTAGAAGTAGCAGCAATAGTTATGGTTTGAGAAGTAGTAGTAGTAGTGGTTGTAGTAGTAGTAGTAGTTATTGTTGTTGTTATTGTTGTAGTTGTAGCAGTAGTAGTATTAGTAGTAATAGTAGTAGTTGTAGTAGTAGCAGCAGCAAATATAGTAGTAGCTGTAGTAGTAGCAGCAACTACGAGAGAAGTATTAACTTAGCAGTAGTCATAGTAGTAGTAGTGGCAGTAGTAGTAGTAGTAGTAATTGTAGTAGTAGTTAGTAGCAGCAGCAGTAGTAGTTGCAGTTGTTATTGTACTAGTAGTGGCAGTTGTAGTAGTAGGAGTAGCTATAGTAGTGGTAGTGGTAGTACTAGTAGTAGTAGTACTAGTAGCTAACGTAGTAGTAGTAGTAGTTGTAGTACTAGTAGTAGTAGTAGCTATAGGAAAAGTAATAGTAGAAGCAGTAATAATAGTTGAAGTAGTAGTAGAGGTAGCAATAGTAGCGAAAGTAGTAGTAGTAGTAGCAGTAGCAGTAGTATCAGTAGTCGCAGTGATAATGCTCTTAGTAGTGGCAGTTGCCGTAGTAGTACAATTAGCAGTACTTGTAGTTGCAGAAGTAGTAGTAGTAGGAAAAGTAGGAGTAGTAGTAGTAGTAATAGTAGTAGTAGTAGTAGTAGTAGTAGTAGTAGTAGTAGTAGTAGTAGTAGTAGCAACAACAACAGTAGTAGTAGTAGTAGTAGCAATAGTAGTAGCAGCAGCAGCAGCAGTATTAGTAGCAGAAGTAGTAGTAGGGTGAGAAGTGGTAGTTGTAGCGGAAGAAGTAATAGTGCCAGCTGTAGTAGTAGTAGTAGTCATAGAAGTAACCGTAGTATCAGCAGCAGCAACAGTAGTAGTAATAGTAGCAGCAGTGGTAGGAGCAGTAGTAGAAGCAGTGGTAGTAGTAGGAGAAGTAGTAGTAGAAGTAGCAGCAGTAGTTGAAGTAGAAGTAGTAGTAGTTCTAGTTATTATAGAAGTGGCAGTTCTAGCACAAGTTGCAGCAGTTGTAGTAGAAGCAGTAGTTGCAGTAGTAGTAGCAGCAGTAGCAGTAGAAGTAGTAGTAGAAGTAGTAGTAGGAGTAGTAGTTGTAGTCGTTGTAACAACCGTACCAACCGTAGTAGTTGTAGAAGTACTAGCATAATTTATTGTGGTATGACTAGTAGTAGAAAAAGTAGTAAGAGCATCAATAGTAGCTGCTGTAGTAGTAGCACCAACAGCAGTAGCAATAATTATAGTAGTAGGAGTTTGAGTAGTAGCTGCAGTAGTAGTGGTAGTAGTTGCAGGAGTAGGAGTAACAACAGCAGCAATAGTAGTAGAAGTGGTAGTTGTAGCTGTACGGGTTGGAGTATCAATAGTACCGATTGAGGTAGGAGTAGAAGTAGCAAAGCTATAGTAGTTATGGTAGTAGTAGTCGTAGTAGTACGAGTTGTAGTAGTTATTATTGTAGTAGCAATAGCATTGGGTGTTCCGGTATCAATAGCAGTAGTTGTTCGAGCAATATCAGTAGAAGTTGTAGTAGCAATAGTCATATGAAGAGCGAAGTAGCAGTAACACAATAGTAGAGTATAGTATAGTAATGACTAGGAAACAGAAGTAGTAGGAGTAGCAGTAGTTAAAGTTGTAGTAGTTGTAGCAGGAGTACTTGTAGTAGTAGTTCTCGTAGCTATAGTTGGAATAGTAGCGACAGTTGTAGTAGAAGGAGTACTAGAAGTAGTGGTAGTAGCAGTAGTAGTAGTAGTAGAAGTAGTAGTCCTAGTAATAGAAGTAGTACTAATAGTAGGGGCAGTAGTAGTATTGTTAGTAGTAGTAGTAGTAGTAGTAGCAGTACCTGAAGTAGCAACAATAGTAGTTGTAGTAGTAATTGAAGTAGTAGTAGTAGTAGTAGTAGTAGTAGTAGTAGTAGTAGTAGTAGTAGTAGTGGTAGTAGTGGTAGTAGTAGTAGTAGTAGTAGTAGTAGTAGCAATAGGGGTAGTAGTAGAAGCAGTAGTCATAATAGTAGGAGAAGTAGTAGTAGGAGTAGCAGCAGCAATAGCAACAGTATTGGTAGTAGTAGTAGTAGTTGTTGTAGTAGTCGTAGTAGTAGTAATAGTAGCAGCAGCGGCAGCAGTAGTAGTAGTCGTAGTAGTAGTAATAGTAGCAGCAGTAGCGGCAGTAGTAGTAGTAGTAGTTGTTGTTGTTGTAGTAGATGTACTAGTATTAGTAGCAAAAGTAGTAGTAGTAGTGATAATAGCAGCAGTAGTAGTAGTAACAATTGTAGTAGTAGGAGCAGTAGTTTCAATAATAGTAGAAGTAGTAGTAGTGGTAGCAATAGTGGTAGAAGTTGTAGTAGTAGTAGTCGTGGCAGCCTTGTAGTAGTAGCCGAAGCAGTAGTAGTAGTAACAGTAGTTGCAGAAGTAGCATTTGTTGTAGTAGTAGTGGTAGTAGCAGTAGTCGCAACAACGAAACTTGTAGTAGTAGTGGTAGTACTAGGCATTGTAGTTGTCATGGTTGTAGTTGTTGTAAAAGAAATAGTAGTAGTTGTTGTTATAGTAGAAATAGTAGTAGTATTAATTAGTAGTAATAGTAGCAGTAGTAGTAGTAGTGTTAGTGATAACAGCAGCAACAGCAGTAGTAGTAGAAGTAGTAGTAGTAATAATAGTAGTAGAAGTCATAGCAGTAGTCGTAGTAGCCATAGTCATAGTAGAAGTAGTGGTAGTAGTATTAATTATAGCCAAAGTAGTAGCAGAAGTAGTAATAGCAATAGTAGTAGCCACCGTATTAGTAGTAGTGGTGTTAGTAGTAGCAATAATAGAAGCAATAGGAGCCATAGTAGCAGGAGTAGTAGTTGCAGTTGCAGTAGTAGTAGTACTAGTAGAAGTAGTAGCAGTAGCAGGAGGATTATCATTAGTAAAAGTAATAGTAGTTGTAATTGTAGCTAGAGTAGTAGTAATAGTATCAATAAGAGTAGAAGAAATTATAGCAATAGTAATTATAGTAGAGCAGCAACAGCTGTAGTGGCAGTAGCAGCTATTGTTGTAGTAGTAGTAGAAATAGTAGTAGCAAGAGGAGGAGTAGTAGTATTAGTAGTAGTTGTTGTATTAGTAATTGCTGTAGCACTAGTTGCAGTAGTAGTTGTTATAGTAGTGGCAGTTGTAGTAGTAATATTAGCTAGATCATTAGCAGTAATAACAGTAGTTAACGTAGTAGCACTAGTCGTAGAAGTAGGAGGAGTAGTAGTAGTAGCAGTAGCTGCTGTAGTAGCAGTCGCAGCAGTAGCAGCAGTAGTAGCAATTATAATAGTAGTCATAGTAGTAGTAAACATAGTAGTAGTAATAGTAGTGGCAGTATTAGTAGGGGTAGTAGAAGTAGTAGTAGCAGTAGTAGAAGTTGTAGGAGCAATAGTAGCTATAGCAGCATGGGCAGTTGTAGCTGTAGTAGTTGTAGTAGCAATAGTAGCAATAGTAGCAGCAGTAGCAATAGTAGCAATAATAGCAGTAGTAGCTATAGTTATAGCAATAGAAGTAATAATAGTAGTTTAGTAGTGGGGCTAGTAGTAGTAGTAGTAGTAGCAGTAGCAGTAGCAGTAGTATTAGTAACAGTAGCAGCAATAGCTGTAGTAGTAGTAGTAGTAGCGACAATCACAGTGGTTGCAGTGGTAACAGCCATAGTAGTTGTAATAGTAGTTTTAGTAGAATGAGTAGTAGTAGTAATAGTAGTGGCAGTAGTAGAAGTAGTAGTAGCGGTAGCAATAGTAGCAGAAGTAGTAGTAGTAGTAGTAGTAGATGTAGTAGTAGTAGTAGTCGTGGTTGCCGTAGTAGTAGCAGTAGTATTAGTAGTAGTTTTTGTAGTAGTCATAGTAGTAATAGTAGCTATAGTTGCCGAAGTAGCAGTAGTTGTAGTAGTAGCGATCGAAGCAGTAGTAGCAACAACAAAACTTGTAGTAGTATTAGTAGTATCCGTAGTAGTGGTAGTGGGAGTAGTTATAGTAGAAGAAGTAGTTGTTCTTATTGTTGTAGTAGAAATAGTAGTCGTAATAGTAGTAGTAGAGGTAGTAGATGTAGTAGTAGTAGTAGGAGTAGAAGTTGTTGTTGCAATAGTAGCCATTGTAGCATGGACAGTTGTAGCAGTAGTAGTTATAGTAGCAGTAGTAGTACTAGTAGCGATAATAGAAGTAGTGACTATAGTAGCAGCAGTAGAAGTAGTAGTAGTAGTTTTTGTAGTCGGGGTAGTAGTAGTTGTTGTAGTAGTAGCAGTAGAAGAAGTAGTGGAAGTAGTAGCAGTAGCTATCATAGTAGCAGTCCTAGTAGAAGTAGGAGAAGTAGTAGTAGTAGCAGTAGTCGTTGTAGTAGTGGTAGTAGTAGCAACAGAAGCAATAGTGGTAACAATAGTAGAAGTAGTTGGGGAAGTAGTAGTAGTAGCAGTAGATGTGGTGGAGGCGTTAGTAGCAGTAGCAGCAACAGTAGTAGTAGTAGTAGCAGTAGTAGTGGTAATAGTAGCAGAAGTAGCAGTAGCAAGAACTGTACCAGTAGTATTAGCAACAGCTGTAGCAGCAGCAGCAGTAGTATTAGCAGTAGCAGTAGGGAAGTTGTTGTAGTGGTAGTAATAGTGGTTGTATAAATAGTAGTAGTAGTAGCAGCAGTAGTAGTAGTAGTAGTAGAAGTAGTAGTGGTAGTAGCAGTAGTAGTATTAGTGGTAGCCATAGTAGCAGTAGCAGCAGCAGCAGCAGTAGTAGTTGTAGTTGTAGTTATAATACTAGTAGCAGTAGCAGTATTCTCAGTATTAGTGGCAGTTATAGTAGTAGTTGTAGTTAATGTAGTAGTTGTAGTAGTAGTAGCAGCAGCAGCAGCAGCAGTAGTATTATTAGTAGTAGTAGTTGTAGCAGTTGTTGTAGCAGTAGTAGCAGTTGTGGCAATAGTAGCAGCAGCAGCAATAGTAGTAGTAGTAGTAATGGTAGTAGTAGAAGTACTAGTCGTTGCAGTAGTAGTCGTTGTGGTAGTAGATGTAATAGAAGTAATAGTAGTAGAAGTAGCAGCATCAGTAATAATAGTAGTGGTGGTAACAGTAGTATTAGTAGAAGTAGCAGTACTAATAGTAGCAGTATTTGTAATAAGAGCAGTAGTAGTAATTGGAGCAGCAGTAGTAGTAGTAGTAGCAGTGGTAGCGGTAGCTTCAGTAGTAGTAGTAGCAGTAGTAGCAATAATTGCAGTAGTAGAAGTAGTAGTAGTAGGATTAGTCAAAGTAGTAGCAAAAGTAGTAGTGGTAGTATTAGTACTAATATCAGTAGTAGCAGTAGTAGTAGAAGTAGTAGCAAAAGCTATAGCAGTCATAGTAGTAGTAGCAGCGGTAGTTGTATTAGCAGTCTTGGTGGTTGTAGTAGCAGTAATAGTCATACAAGTAGTTGTAGCTATAGCCGTTGAAGTAGCTACAACAGTAGTAGTAGCAGGAGCAGTAGTAGTAGTTGTAGTAGCTATAGCAGTACCAGTTGTAGTTGCTTGGTAATAGTAGTACTAGTTGTAGTAGTAGTAGTAGCAGTAGTATTAGCAGAAATAGTACCAGTAGTACTAGTTGTTGTAGTAGTCATAGCTGTATTAGTAGTAGTAATCAGAAGCAGGAGAGTAGTACTAGCAGTTGTAGTAGTCATAGCTGTAGTACTAGGGGCAATAGTAATGGTAGTAGGAGAAGTTCTAAGAGAAGTAGTTGTAGCAGCAGCTGCAGCAACAGTGTTAGTAGGAGCAGTAATAGTAGTAGTAAGTGTAGCAGTAGTAGTAGTAGTAGTAGCAATACTAGTAGTAGTAGTAGCAACATCAGTAATAGTAGAAATAGTAGTAGTAGTAGTAGTGGTAGTAGAAGTAGTAGTAATAGTTGTAGTAGTAGCTGCAGAAGTGATAAAAGTTGTAGTAGTGGCATTTGTAAATGTAGTTATAGTAGTAGTAGTAGTATTAGTAGTAGCAGAACTAATAGTAGCAATAGTTGTAGTAGTAGTAGTAATTGTAGCAATTATAGCATCGGCAGTAGTTGTAGTACCAACAGTATCAGCAGCAGCAGCAGCAATAGTACTAGTAGTAGTAGTATTAGCAGTAGTGTTATTAGTTGTAGTAGTAGTAGTAGTAACAATAGTAGCAATCGGAGGAAGAAATTATACTCATAGCAGTAATAGTTGCTACAGCAGCAACAACAGCAAAGCAGCAGCCGGAATAGTAGTCATTGTTATTGTAGCAGTAGTAGTAACAGTAGCAACGACAATAGTTGTAGTAGAAGTAGTAGCAGTAGTAATAGTAGTAGTAGTAGCTGTTGTAGTAGTAGTAGCAAAAGTAGTTATAGTAGCAAAAGTAGTAGTAGTAGTAGCTGTAGCAGCAGGAGTAGCAGAAGTAGTAGAAGAAGTACCAGTAGTAACATTAGTAATAGCTGCAGCAGTTCCAGTAGTAGTAGTTGCACCAGTAGTAGAAGCAACAGCATTAGTGTCTCTCTTAGTATTACTAGAAGTAGTAGTAGTTGTTGTAGAAGTAGTAGTTGTAGTAGTAGTAGCAGTAGTAGAACATATAGTATTGGTAATAGTAGTAGTAGTAGTAGTAGTAGTAGTAGCAGTAGCAGCAGCTGTAGGGGAAGCAGAAGTGTAGCAGTAGTACTAGTGGTAGTTGTAGTAGAAGCAGTAACATTAGTAGAAGTAGTAGTAGTAGTGGTAGTAGTTATAGTAGTAGTAGTAGTAGTAGTAGTAGCAGTAGTTATAGTAGTAGTAGTAGCAGTAGCAGCAGCAAGAACCATAGCAAGAGTACTATTAGTAGTAGTTACAGAAGTAATAGTAGCGAAAGTAGTTGCTGTTGTACTTGTAGTCATTGTAGTAGAAGTAGTAGCAATAGTAGCAGCAGTAGTAGTAGTGGTAGTAGAAGTAGTATTAGTAGTAGCAGTAGTAGTAGTAATAGTAGCAGCAGTAGTAGTAGTGGTAGTAGAAGTAGTATTAGTAGTAGCAGTAGTAGTAGCAATAGTAGTAGTAGTATCCGCAGCTGTAGTAGTAGTAGGAGAAGTAGTATTAATTGTTGTTATTATTGTTGTAGGGCTAGTTGTTATAGTAGTGGTAGTTGTTGTTGTTGTTTACAGTTGTAGTAGCAGTAGTAGTCTTAGCAGTAGTAATAGTAGTAGTTGTAATAGTAGTAGCAGCAATTGTAGCAGTAGCAATAGTAGTAGTGGCAACAACAATAATAGTATTAGTGTAGTAGTAGTCACAGTAGTAGTAGTAGCAGTAGCAGTAGTAGTAGCAGCTATAGTTGTAGTAGTGGTAGTAGTAGTAGGAGTAGTATTAGTCCGCACAGTAGTAGTTGTTGTTGTAATAGTAGTAGTAGCTACAGTTGTAGTAGCAGTGGTAGTAGTAGTAGAAGTAGTAGTTGAAGTATTAGTAGAAGTAGTAGTTGTAGTAAAAGTAGCAGTAGTAGTGGTAGCAGCAGTAGTATCAACACTCGAAGTAATTGTAGTCACAATAGTTGTAGTAGTAGTAGTAGTAGGAGTAGCAGTTGTTGTAGTAGTATGTGAAGTAGTGGTAGAAGTAGTAGTAGTAGTAGTAACAATAGTAGTAGCAGTAGTAGCTATCATAGTAGCAACAGTAGTAGTAGTAGTAGTAGAAGTACTAGTGGCAGTAGTAGTAGCTATCATAGTAGCAACCGTAGGAGAAGTAGGACAAGTAGTAGTGGTAGTAGCAGTAGCAGTAGTAGCAGCAATAGTTGTAGCAGTAGTTGTAGTAGTTGTAGTGGTATCAATAGTAGTATATGTGGTGGCAGCATTAGGAGCAGTCGCAGTTGTAGTAGTAGCAGCAATAGTAGTAGTAGTAGTAGTAGGGGTGGTGGTAGTCGAAGCAGCAGCAGTAGTATTAGCAACAATATCAGCACTAGCACCAGCATCAGTAGTATTATTAGTAGTTGTAGTAGGAGACGTAGTAGTAGTGGTAGTAATAGTAGTAGTATTATTAGTGGTAGTAGTAGTGAAAGTGGTAGTAATAGTAGCAGTGGTAGCGGCAGTAGTATTAGTAGTCATAGTAGGCGCAGTAGTATGAGTAGTAGTAGTAGTAGTAGTAGTAGTGGTAGTAGCAGTAGATATAGTAGTAGTAGCAGTAGCAGTAGTAGTAGTCTTAGAAGTAGTTGTAGTAGTTATAGTAGTAGTAGTTATAGTAGTAGTAGTAGTTATAGTAGTACTAGCAGTAGTAGTAGTAGTAGTAGGAGCAGTAGTAGTAGTAGTTGTAGGAGTAGCAGTAGTACTAATAGTAGTAGTTGCAGTAGTAGTAGAAGTCGTAGTAGTAGCAATAGTAGTAGGAGCACTAGGAGTAGCTAAAGTAATAGTAGTAGTTGTTGTGGTCGTTGTAGTAGTAGTAGTAGTAGTACTAGTAGCAATAGCAATAGTTTTAGTTGTAGTTGTAATTATAGAAGTTTTAGTAGTAGTAGCAGCATCAGCTGTAGTAGTTGTTGTAGTTATTGTAGATGTTGTAGTTGTGGTAGTAGCACTAGCAGCATTAGTAGTAGTAGGAGTAGTAGTAGTAGTAGTAGCTACAGTAGTAGCAGGAGTATTAGTAGTAGTAGAAGAAGAAGTAGCAGTAGTTGTCACAGAAGTAGTAGTAGTAGTAGGAGTAAAAGTACTAGTAGTAGCAGTAGTAGTAGTCGTAATAGTAGTAGTAGTTGTAGTAGTAGCAGTAGCAGTAGCAATAGTAGTAGTAGAAGTGGTGGTAGTAGTAGTAGTAGTAATAGTAGTAGGATTAGTAGTAGTAGTATTGGTTGTAGTGGTATTAGTTGTAGTAGTAGTATTTGCAATAGAAATAGGAGTAGTTCTAGTATTCATAGTAGTAGTAGTGGGAGTTATTGTAGTAGGAGTTGTAGTACAAGTAACAGTAGTTGCAGTAGTTGCAATAGTAGTAGTTGTAGTTGTAGTAGTAGTAGTTGTTGTTGTCGTTGTAGTAAAAGTAGTAGGAGCAATAGTAGCAACAATAGTCGCAGTAGTAGTAGTACCAGTTGTATTAGCAGTAGTAATAGCTGTAGTGCCAGTAGTATTAGTAGTAGTAGTAGTAGTTGGAGAAGTAGTAGTTGGGGTAGTGTTTGTTATTATAGCAACATTACCAATAGTAGTAGGAGTAGCAGTTGTAGTAGTAGTCACAGTGGTAGTAGGAGTATCATTTGTAAAAATAATAGTAGTTATAGTAGAGCAATAGTAGTAACAATTGTAGTAGAGCAATAGTAGTAACAGTAGTAGTAGAAGTAGTAGTTGTATTAGTAGTAGTAGCAATAGTTGTAGAGCAATAGTAGTAGCAGTTGCAGTAGTCATAGGAGTCATAGTACTATCAATAGCAGCAGTTGCAATAGCAGTAATAGTAGCATTACCAGTAGTAGTAGGCATAGAAGAAGTAGTAGTAGTTGTTGTGGTGCCAGCAGTAGCAGTAGTAGCAGTAGTAGTAGTAGCACTAGTTGTAGAAGTAGCAGTAGCAGGAGTAGTAGTAGTAGTTGTTGTTGTAGTAGTAGTAGCAGATGTAGTAGTAGAAGTAGTAGTAGTAATAATCGGAGAAAATGTTGTAGTAGTAGTAGTAGAAGTAGTAGTATTAGTTTTAATAGTAGTAGTAGTTGTTGTTGTTATAAAAGAAGTAGAAGTCGTAGCAGTAGTAGCAGCAGTTGTTATAGTAGTCATAGTGGTGGTAGTGCTAGTGGCATTAGTAGTTGGGCCAGTAGTAGTGGTAGTAGTAGGAGCAGGAGATATAGTGGTAGCGGCAGTAGTAGTTATAGTAGTAGAAGCAGTAGTAGTAGCAAGAGTAGTAGTAGTAGTAGTAGTAGTAGTAGTAGTAGTAGTAGTAGGACTAGCAGCAATTGTGGTACTAGTAGCAGAAGTTACGGCAGCAGTAGAGTAGCAGCAGCGACACCCGCAGCAGCAGCAGTAGTTGTAGTAGTAGTTGCGGTAGTCGTAGTAGCAGTCGTAGTAATAGTAGTAGTAGCAGCAATAGTAGTAGCAGAAGTAGAAGCAGTAGCAAGAATAGTAGTACTAGCGTAGTAGCAGAAGTAGTAGTAGTAGTAGTAGTAGTAGTAGTAGTAGTAGTCTTAGTAGTAGTAGTAGTAGTAGTAGTAGTAGTAGTAGTAGTAGTAGTAGTAGTAGTAGTAGTAGTAGTAGTAGTAGCAGCAGCAGCAGTAGTAGTAGTAGTGGTGGTCGTGGTAGTAATAGTAGTAGCAGAAGTTATAGTAGAATTAGTAGTAGCAATAGTAGTCGTAGTAGTAGTAATCTTAATAGTATAAGTTGTAGTAGAAGTAATAGTAGTAGAAGTAGCAATAGTAGCAGCAGCAGCAGCAGACAGGCAGCAATAGCAAGCGGCAGTAGTAGTAGTAGTAAGTCGTATTAGTACTAGTAGTCGCAGTAGTAGTAGTAGTAAAGGAAGAGTTGTAGCAGTAGTAGTAGTAGAAGTAGCAGTCACAGTAGTATTAGTAGTAGTAGCAGTAGTAGTGGTAGAGGTTGTAGTTGTCTTAGTACTACTTGTAGCTGCAGTAGTAGTAGTAGGAGTAATAGTTGTAGCAGTAGTAGTAGTAGTAGTAGCAGTAGTAATAGTAGTAGTAGTATTAGTACTAGTAGTAGCCATAGTAGTAGTAGAAGCAGTTGTATTAGTAGGAGTAGTAGTTGGAGTTGTAGTAATAATAAGTAGTATTAGTTGTTGTAGTAGTAGTTTTTGTTGTTGTAGTATTAATAGTCATAGTTAGTAGTAGTAGTAGTAGTAGGAGTTGTAGTAGTAGTTCTTGTGAGTAATAGTAGCAGTAGTTGTTGTTGTAGCAGTAGTAGGAGCAATAGCAGTTGCAGTAGTGGTAGTAGCAGTAGTTGGAGTTGTTGCAGTACTTGTAGTAATAATAGTAGCAGGTGGAGTTGTAGTAGCAGCTATGGCAGCAGTACTCTTGGCAGTGGTACTAGTGGTAGTAGTCGTAGTTGTAGTAGCAGTAGTAGTAGTAGTAGCTAAAGTAGTAGTAGTAGTAGTAACTACAGTAGTAGCTGCAGTTATAGCTGTAATAGTAGTCGTAGACGCTGAGTTGCAGAGGCAATAATAGTACTAGTTGTAGTAGTAGTAGTAGAAGTAGTAGCAGCAGTAGTAGTACAAGCATTATGAGTAGCAGTAGCAATAGGAGTAGCTGTAACAGTAGTAGTAGTAGGAGTGAGAGTAGTAGTAGTACTAGTAGCAGAAGTGGTAGTAGTAGTAGTAGCAGTGGTAGTTGTAGTAGTTGCAATTGTAGTAATAGTTGTAGTAATAGCAATGGCTGCAGTAGTAGTAGCAAGAGCTGTAGTAGTAGGAGTAGCAGTAGTGGCAGTAACATTAGTATTATTAGTTGCAACAGTAGATGCCATAGCAGTAGCAATGGTTGTAGGAGAAGTAACAGTTGTAGTAGTAGTAGGAGGAGCAGCAGTTGTACTAACATAAGGAGTAGTAGTAGTTGTTGCAGTAGTTGCATTAGTTTTAGTAGGAGAAGTAGTAGTGGCAGCAACATTAGTAGTAGGAGCCAAAGTAGTAGCTGTACTAGTAGTAGTAGTCGCATTAGTAGTAGTACCAAGTAGTATAAAAAATAGTAGTAGCAGCAGCAGCAGTAGTAGTATTAACAGTAATATTAGTAGTAGTAACAATAGTAGTAGTACCAATAGTAGTAGTAGTAGTAGTAGTAGTATTAGCAGTAGTTGCAGTAGTAGTACTAGCAGCAATAGTAGAACAAGTAGTAGGAGTGGTTGTAGTAGTAATAGCGATAGTAGCAGTATAGCTGCTGTAGTAGCAATTGCAGCAGCAGTAGCAGTAACTGTAGTAGTAGTAGGAGCAGTAGTCACAGTAGTTCTAGCAGTAGTCACAGTAGTTCTAGCAATAGTTGCAGTAGTAGTAGCAGCTGTGGTAGTTATCATTGTAGGAGTAACAATAGTAGTAATATTAGTAGTAGTAACAATAGTAGTAGTAACAATAGTAGTAGTAGTAGTAGTAGTATTAGCAGTAGTTGCAGTAGTAGTAGTAGCATCAATAGTAGAACAAGTAGTAGGAGTGGTTGTAGTAGTAACAGCGGTAGTAGCAGTATAGCTATAGTAGTAGCAATTGCAGCAGCAGTAGCAGTAGCTGTAGTAGTAGTAGGAGCAGTAGTCACAGTAGTACTAGCAATAGTTGTAGTAGTAGTAGTAGCTGTGGTAGTTTTCATTGTAAGAGTAGTAGTCCTAGTAGTAGTAGGAGTAGTATTTGTAGCTGTAGTACGAGGATCAGTAGTAGTAGCAATAGGATGAGTAATAGTTGAGGCAATAGTAGCAATAGTAGTCGTAATAGTAATAGTAGGAGTAGTGGCAGCAGTAGTAAGAGTAGAAGTAGTAGCAGTCATAGTTTTTGTACTCATTGTAACAGTAGTAGTTGTTGTAATAGTAGTAGCAGATGTAAGAGTAGTTGTAGTAGTAGTAGCAGTGGTAAGAGCAGTTAAAGTAGTACTAGTTGGAGTAGTAGTAGTAATAGTAGTAGTAGTAGTAGTAGTAGTAGTAGTAGTAGTAGTAGTTGCAATGGTTGTTGTTGTAGTAGTAGTCCTAGAAGCCACAGTAGCTGCAGTAGTAATAGTAGTAGTAGTATTAGTAGTCATAGTAGGAGTAGCGATATGAGTATTAGCAGCTGCAGCAGTAGTAGCAGCAGGAGTAGTAGTAGTAGTAGTATCAGTAGTAGTAGCACTAGTAGAAATAGCAGTAGGAGTATTGCTAGCAGTAATAGTAGTAGCATTAGCAGCAGGAGTCACAATAGTAGTTGTAGTAGTAGTAGCCATAGAAGTAGTAGCAGCAGTAGTAGTAGTAACAGTTGAAGTAGTAGTAGTAGTAGTAACAGTTGTAGTAGTAGTAGTAGTAGTAGTATTAGTAGTAGTAGTAGTAGTAGTAGTAGTAGTAGTAGTAGTAGTAGTAGAAGTAGTAGTAGTAGTAGTAGTAGTAGTAGTAGTAGTAGTAGGGTAGTGATAGTAGTGGTAGAAGTAGCAGTAGTAGTGGTATGACTAACAGTAGCGATAGTAGTAGTAGTAGGAGTAGGAGTAGTTGTAGTTGTTGTACTAGGTGTAGAAGTAGTTGTAGTAGTAGTAGCAACAGTAGTAGTAGTAGTAGTCGTAATAGTAGTAGTAGTAGCAATAGTAGTGGACATTGTAGTAGCAGTTCTGCTAGTATTCAAAGCAATTATGGCAGTAGTAGTAGTAGCAGTTGTAATCATTGCAGTAGTAGTAGCTATAGGGGTCATAGTACTAGTAGTAACATTTACAATAGTAGTAGTATTAATAGGACTAGTAGTTGCAGTAGTTGTAGCAGTAGGAGTATTGGTAGTAATTGTTATAGTAGTTGCAATAGTTATCGCAGTAGTTGCAGTAGTTGTAGCAGCAATAGTAGTAATTATTCTAATTGTAGTAGTTGTTGTTGTTCCTACAGTTGGAGCAGCAGTAATAGTGTTATGAATACTAGTAGTTGTAGGAGTAGACGTAGTAGTAGTAGTGGTGGTAGTTGTGGTAGTAGTGTAGCAGTAATAGTGGTGGTAGTACTAGCAGAAGTAGTAATATCACTAGTAGCAGTGGCAAGAGCAATAGTCTTAGTGATAATAGTAATAGTAGAATAGCAGTAGTATTAGTAGTGTTATGAGTAGTAGTAGCACTAGGAGTAGTACTAATAGTGGTGGTAGTAGGAGTGAGGGTAGTAGTAGCAGTGGTAGTGGTAGTTGCAGCAATTGTTGTAGTAGTTGTATGAGTAGTAACACTAGTAGTAGTAGAAGTAGCAGTCATAGTAGTAGGAGTAGCAACAGTGACAATAGCATTAGTAGCAATTGCAGTAGTAGTAGCAGTTGTGACAGTAGCATTAGTAGCAGTTGCAGTAGTAATAGCAGTAGCAACAGCACCAGTAGTAGTAGTTGTAGCTGTAGGAGTAGTAGCAATAGTAGTAATAGTAGCAGTAGGTATTGGAGTAGGAGTAGGAGCAGCAATAGTGGTAGTAGCAGCAGCTACCATTGCCACAGCAGTAGTAGCTGAGGTAATAGTGGTAGTAGTTTTAGCATTGGTAGTAGTGGTAGTTGTAGTAGTTGAGGTTGTAGTATTAGTGGTAGTAGTTGTTGTTGTTGTAGTAGTAGTAGTAGTAGTAGGAGTACGACTAGTAGTAGTTGTACTAGTAGACAAGTAGTAGGAGGAGGAGGAGGTGGAGGAGTAGGAGTAGTAGTAGTCATAGTAGAGTAGGAGTAGGAGGAGTAGTAGTAGTTGTAGCAGTAGCAATACTTGGAGCAGTAGAAATAGTTGTTGTAGTAGCAGAAGTAGTTGTTGTAGTAGGTGTAATTGTAGTAGTAGTAGTAGTGGTGGTGGTAGTAGTAGTAGTTGTTGTTGTAATAGTAGTTGTAGTTGTAGTAGAAGGAGCAGCAACAGTAGTTGTAGTAGAAGCATTTGTAGTAGTAACAGTAGTAGTAATATTAGCAATAGTAGTAGTAGTAGTCATAGTAGTAGTAGTAGTAGTAGTAGTAGTAGTAGCAATAGTAGCAATAGGAGTAAGAGTAGTAGCAGTAGAAGCAGTAGTTGTTGCAGCAATAGTAGTTGTTGTAACAGTAGTAGCAATATTAGTGGCAGTAGAAGTTGTAGTACTAGTAGCACCAGAAGTAGTAGAAGTAGCAGTATTAGTAGTAGTAGTAGTAGCAACAGCCATAGTAGTTGTTGTACCACCACCACCAGCAGCAGTAGTAGTAGCAAAAGCCGCAGTAGTAGTAGTAGTAGTCGGAGCAGTAGTAGTAGTAGTAGCAGGAGTAGCAACAATAGTAATAGTAGTAGTAGCAGCATCAGCCGTAGCAATAGTAGTAGTAGCACTAGTAGTAGCTGAAGTAATCGTAGTAGTTGTAGTAGAAGTAGTAGAAGTAGTAGTTGTTGTTGTAGTAGTAGTAGTTGTTGTAGAAGTAGTAGTAGCAGTAGCAGTAGTAGCAGTAGTTGTAGTAGTTGTAGAAGTTTTAGCAATACTAGCAGTAGTAGCAGTAGCAGTAGTAGTTGTAGTACTTGTAGAAGTAGTAGTAGCACTTGTAGCATTAGTAGCAGTTGTAGTAGTAGTAGTAGTAGCAGTAGTAGTAGCAGCAGCAGCAGCAGTAGTAGCAGCAGCAGCAGTAGTAGTCGCAGAAGTAGTAGTAGTAGTAGCAGTAGATCTGCTACTAGTAGTAATAGCAGTAGTGCTTCTAGTAGCAGTTGTAATTGTAGTTGTAGTTGTAGTAGTACCAGTAGTAGTAGCAATAGTAGTAGCAGACGTGGTGATAGTAATATTAATTGTTATAGTAGTAGTAGTAGTAGTAGTAGTATTAGTTGTAGTGGTATAAGTTGTAGTAGTAGTATTTGTAGAAGTAGGAGTAGTCGTAGTATTAGAAGTAATAGTAGTGGTACTAGTTGTAGTAGCAGTAGTAGTACTAGTAACAGTAGTGGTAGTAGTAGTAGTAGTACCAGTTGTATTAGCAGTAGTAATAGTAGTAGTGCTAGTGGTATTAGTAGTAGTAGTGGTAGTTGGAGAAGTAGTTGTAGGAGTAGTAGTTCTTATTGTAGCAATAGTAGTAGGACGAGTAGGAGTAGCAGTTGCAGTAGTTGAAGCTGAGGTGGTAGTCATCACTGTAGTACTAGTAGTAGTAGGAGTAGTAGTTGCAGCAATTGAAGCTGAAGTAGTAGTAGTCACTGTAGTAGTAGTAGTAGTTGCAGTAGTTGAAGTTGAAGTAGTAGTAGTCACTATAGTAGTAGTAGTAGTTGTTGTAATAGTAGTAGCAGTAGTAGCGAAAGTAGCAACAGCAGTAGTAGTCGTAGCAGTAGTAGCAGTAGCAGTAGCTGTAGCAGTGGCAGCAGTTGTAGTAGAAATAGTAGTAGTTGTAGTAGTAGTATAAATAGTAGTCGTAGTAATTATAGCTGTAGTAGTAGTAGTAGTAGTCGTAGTAGTAGTAGTAGTAATAGCGGTAGTAATAGTAGTAGTAGCAGAAGTAGTAGCAATAGCAGCAATAGTAGTAGTAGTGGTAGTAGTTGTTGAGTAGTAGTCATAGTAGTAGTGGTAGTAGTTGTTGAGTAGTAGTCATAGTAGTAGTGGTAGTAGCTGTGGCAGCAGCCGTTGTAGTAGTTGTTGTTGTAGTAGTAGCAGAAGAGGAAATAGCAACAGTTGTAGGCATAGTATTAATAGTACTAGTCGAAGCAGTAGTAGGAGTAGTAGTAGTAGCAGTAGTAGAAGCAATGAAGCTGTTGTAGCACTAGTAGAACTAGCACTAGTAGTAATTATAGGAGGAGTAGTAGCAATAGTAGGAATGGCAATAGTAGTAGTAGAAGCATAAGTAGTTGTAGTAGGTGTAGTAGTAGGAGTATCAGTAGTAGTAGTGGTGGTAGTAGTATTAATAGTTGGAGTAGTAGTAATTGTAGTAGTAGCGGTTGTAGTAGTCATAGTAGTAGCAGTAGTAGTAGTAGTAGTAGTAGCAGCAGTAGTAGTAGTCATTGGAGTAGTATTAGTAGTAGTAGTTGTAGTAGATGTCATAGTAGTGGTAGTAGCAGTAGTAGTAGAGTAGCAGTAGCAGTTGCAGTTGCAGTAGTAGTAGCAGGAGTATCATTAGTAAAAATAATAGTAGTTGTAGTAGTAGTAGTAGGAGTGGTAGTTGTAATAGTAAGCATAGTAGTAGAGTAAATTGTAGCAGTAGTTATAGTAGTAGGAGCAGTAGTTGTAGCAATAGTAGTAGTAAAAGCAATAGTAGTTGTAGTGGTAGTAGCAGTAGTAGGAGTAGTCATTGAAGTAGCAATAGTTGTAATAGAAGTAGTTGTAGTAGTAGTAGTAGTAGAAATAATAGTCATAGTAGTAGTAGTTGTTGTTGTCATAGTAGTAGTAGTAGTAGTAGTAGTAGTAGTGGTTATATTAGTAATACTAGCAGTAGTAGTGGTAGTAGTAGTAGCAATAGTAGCAATAGGAGGTGACGTAGTAGTTGTAGTCGTAGTAGTAGTAGTGTAGTGGTAGCTACCGTAGTAGTAGTAGAAGTAGTAGCAGTAGCAATAGTTGCATCAGTAGTAGTAGCAGAAGCAGTACTAGCAACATTAGTAGGCATTGTATTAGTAGTAATAGTAGAAGTAGCAGCAAGAGTAGTAGTAGTAGTAGAAGAAGAAGTAGTAGAAGCAGTTTTGGCACTAGTAGAAGTAGGAGTGGTACTAATAGTAGGAGCAGTAGTAGCCATAGTAGGAGTAGCAGTAGCAACGGTAGAAATATAAGTAGTTGTAGTAGCAGTAGTCATGGGATTATCCGTAGTAGCAGAAGTGGTTGTAGTAGTAGTAGTACTAATGGTAGTAGCAGTAATAGTAGTAGTAGTAGTAGTCGTAGCAATAATTGTAGTTGTTGGAGTTGTATTAGTAGTAATAGTAGTAGCAGTCGTAGTCGGAGTTGTAGCAATAGTTGTAGTTGTTGCAGTTGTAGCAGTAGAAGTTGAAGCAGAAGCAGTAGTAGTTGGAGTATCATTACTAAAAATAATAGTAGTTGTAATTGTAGGCATAGGAGTAGAGGAAATCGGAGCAATAGTTATGGTAGTAGGAGCAGTAGGAGCAGAAGCAGTAGTTGTCGTAGTTTTAGTTGTAGTTGTATTGGGAGCAGTAGTTGTAGTATTAGCTGTAGTAGCAGTTGTAGTAATTGTCATTGCAATTGTAGCAGTGGTAGTAGCAGTTGTAATGGTAGCAATAGTCGTACAAGTAGGAGAAGTAGCTATAGCTGTAGTAGTAATAGCTGCAACAGCAGAAGTAGTCACAGTAGTAGTAAAAGTAGTAGTAGCTAAAATAATAGTAGTAGTAGTTGTTGTTATAGTAATAGTAGTAACTGTAGGTGTAGTAGTTGTAATAGTATTAGAAGTAGCAGTGATAGGACTAGTAGTAGTAATAGCAATAGCCAAAGTGGCAGCAGGGCCTGTAATACTAGTGGTAATAGGAGGAGTAGTAGTAGCGATAGGAGCAGTAGTAGTCGTAGTAGCAGTTGTAGTAGCAAAGACAATAGTAGTAGAAGAAGCAGTAGTAGGGTAAGTAGTAGTAGAGTTAGTAATAACGGTAGTAACAGTAGAAGCAGTAGTTATTGTAGTAGTACTCAGAGATAAAGTAGTAGTTGTAGTATAAGTTGTAGTAGTAGTAGCAACAGTAATAGAAGCAGTAGTCATAGTACAGCTAGTAGCATTGGTAATAGTACCATTAGTAGTAGTAGTAGAACTAGTTGTAGGAGTAGTAACAGTAATAGCAATAGGAGTAGTATTAGTAGTAGTAACAGCAGTAGTAGTAGTAGTTATAGTAGCAGTTGAAGTAGTAGTAGTTGCAACATCAATAGTAGAAGCTGTAGTAGAAGCATTTGTGCTAGTAATGGTACTAGTTGTTGTCATTGTAGCAATAGTAGTAGTAGTAGCAGCAGCAGCAGTAGTAGTAGCGGTGGTAGTAATAGTTGTAGCGGAAGTTATAGTAGAAGAAGTAGTAGTAGTAGTAGTAGTAGTAGTAGTAGAAGTTATAGTAGAATTAATAGTAGCAGTAGTAGTCGTAGCAGTAGGTATCATAGTTAGTATAAGTTATAGTAGAAGTAATAGTAGTAGAAGTAATAGTAGTAGTAGTAGTAGCAGCATTAGTAGTAGTATTAGTACTAGTAGTAGCAGTATTAGTAGTAGTAGTAGTAGTAGTAGTAGAAGTAGTAGTAGTATAAGTATTAGTAGCAGTAGTAGTAGCAGTTGTAGTACTAGTAGTAGTAACAGTAGTGGTAGAAGTAGTAGTAGTATTAGTACTAGTAGTAGCAGTAGTAGTAGTAGGAGTAATAGTTGAAGGAGTTGTAGTTGTAGAAGTAGTACTAGTAGTAGCAGTAGTAGTAGCAGCAACAACAGTAGTATTAGTACTAGTAGTAGTAGTAGGAGCAGTAGTAGAAGCAGTAGTACCAGAAGGAGTTGTAGTAGTAGTAATAATAGTTATAGTACTACTTATAGTGGTAGTAGTGATAGTTGCAGCAGCAGTAATATTAGTAGGAGTAGCAGTAGTAGTAGTAATAGAAGTAGTAGCAGTAGCAATAATAGAGGGAGAAGTATTAGTAGTAGAAGGTGTGTAGTAGTAGTAGTACTAGTAGTAAGGTTAGTCGTAGTAATAGTAGAAGTCGGAGTACTAGTTGTAGCCATAGTGCTAGTAGTAGTAGAAGAAGCAATAGTAGTAGTAACAGGAGTAGTAGAAGTAATAGTAGTAGTAGTAGCAATAGAGGTGCTAGTAGTAGTAGCAGTAGCAATAGTAGTTGTAGCAGTAGTAGTTGCAGCAGCAGTAGTAGTTGTAGTAGTAGTAGAAGTAGTAGTAGTAGTAGTAGTAGTAGTAGAAGTAGCAGAAGAAGTAGTAGTGACAATAGTTGTAATAGTAGTAGTAGTAGTGTAGTAGTAGTTGTAGTAGTAGTAGTAGGTAGTACTAGTAGGAGTAATAGTAGTAGTAGTAGTAGTAGACGGAGTAGTAGTAGTAATAGTAGTACTAGCAGTAGTTGTAGTTGTAGTAGCTATAGAAGGAGGAGGAGTAGGTTTTGTTGTACGAATTGGTGTAGGAGGAGCAGTAGTAGGTGTTGTGTTAGGAGTAGCAGTAGCCATAGTAGAAGTACTAGCAGTAGTAGCAACATTAGTAGCAACAATTGTAGTGGTAGTAGCTATGGTAGCTGCAACAACAATTGTAGTAGTAGTAGTAGCAGCAGTAGTAGTAGTAGCTACAGTAGCAGTAGCCATTGTAGTAGTAATAGTTGTAGTAGTAGTAGTAGTAGTACTAGTAGCAGTATTAGCAGTAGTAGCATTAGTAGTAGTAGTTGTCATAGTAGTAGTAGCAACAGCAGTACTAGTAATTACAACAATAGTAGTATTAATAGCAGCAATAGTAGTGGCAACTGCAGTAGCAGAAGTAGCAGAAGTCGTAGTGTTTGTAGTGGTAGTAGTACTATTAGTATTAGTAGTAGTAGTATTAGTAATAATAGTATTGTAGTAGTAGTATTAGTTGTAGTTGTATTTATGGTAGCAGAAGTAGTAGTTGTAGTAGTAGTATGAGTTGTAATTGTAGTCGTTGGAGTAGTGGTAGTAGGTGTAGTAGTAGAAGTAGCAGTTGTAGCAATAGTTACAGTAGTGGTTTTAGTAGTTGTGGGAGTCGTAGTAGTAGTTGTAGTAGCAGAAGCAGTAGAAGCAGCAACAGTAGTAGCAGTAGTTGCAGTAGTAGCAGTAGTGTTAGTAGTACTATTAGTACTAGTGGTAGTAGAAGCAGTAGTAGTAGTAGGAGGAGGAGGAGGAGGAGGAGAGGCAGTAGAAGTAGAAGTAGTAGTAGTAGCAGTATTAGTCGTAGCTACTGTAGTAGGAGTTGTAGTAGTAGCTGTTGTAGTATTCATTATAGTACTTGTAGTAGTAGCAGTAGTAGCCGCAGTGGTAGTAGTGGCTGTTGTAGCAGTCATAGCAGTCATGGTAGAAGTAGTAGCAACACCAATAGTAGGAGAAGTAGTAGTAGAAGTAGTAGTAGTAGTAGTAGTTCTAATAGTAGTAGTAGTAGCAATACTAGTTCTAGCAGTAGTAGTAGTTGCAACTATAGTATTAGTAGGAGTAGCAATAGTAGTAGTAGCAGAAGTAGTAGCAGTAGTAATAGTAGTAGGAGTCGTAGTTGTAGCAGAAATAGTAGCAGTAGTAGCTGTAGTATTTTTAGTAGCAGTTGTAGTAGTATTTTTAGTAGCAGCAGCAGTAGTAGTAGTCGTGACCATAGAAGTAGTACTAGCAGCAGTAGTAGCAATTGTTTTAGCAGTAGTAGTGTAGCTGTAGTAACAGTAGTGGTAGTAGTTGTAGTAGCAGTCGTGGCAACAATAGTAGTAGCTATGGCAGTAGATGTTGTAGCAGTATTAGTTGTTGTTGTAATAGTATTAGCAGTAATTGTGGTAGCAGTAGCAGAAGTAGTAGGAGTAGCAGAAGCAGTATTAGTTGTATTAGTGGTAGTAGTAGTAGTTGGAGTGATTGTAGAAGCAGTAGTGGTAGTAGTAGTTGCAGTTGTAGTAGCAAAAGTAGTAGTAGTAATAGTAGTTGTTGTTATTGTAGCAGTAGAGGAGTAGTAGTAGTTGCCATTGTAGTACTTGTAGTATTGTGTGTAGAAGTAGTTGTAGGTGTAGAAGTAATCAGAGTAGTAGTAGTAGTAATGGTAGTAGTAGTAGTAGTATGAATAGTAGTACTAGCAGTAGTAGTAGTGGTAGCCGTATTAATAGAAGTAGTAGTAGCAGTAGTATTAGTAGCAGTAGTAGCAATGGTAGCAGGAGTAGAAGTAGCAGTAGCAGTAGTTTCTATAGTAGCAGTTGTAGAAGTAGTAGTAGTAGGAGAAGTAATAGTTGTTGTTATTATAGGAGAAGTGGAAGTAGTAGTAGTGGTAGTAGTACCAACAGTAGTAGTTATAGTAGTAGTACTAGTAGTAGCAGCGTAGTTACTAGAGTACTAGTGTAGTAGTAGAGGAGAGAATAGTAACAGTAGTAGTAGAAAGAAGTCGTAGTAGTAGAATAGTCGTAATCGTAGTAGTGGTATAGTAGAGTAGGGCTAGTAGTAGTAGTAGCAATAGAGTAGCCGTAGTTGTATTGGAGAATTAGGAGAAGTAGGAATAGAAGTAATAATAGTAGTAGTAGAAGTAGTCGCTATAGTAGTAGCAGTAGTTGGAGTTGCAGTAGTAGCAGTAGTAGGAGAAGTAGTAGGAGTTGCTCAATTAGTAGTAGCAGCAGCAACAGCAGCTACATTCGAAGTAGTTGTAGTAGTATTAGTAGAAGTAGCAGTAGTAGTAGTAGTAGTAGTAGCGGCAGCAGTAATAGTAGTAGTAGTAGCAGTCGCAGTAGTAGTCGTAGTTGTTGTAGTAGTAGTAGCCCTATTATTAGCAGCAACAACAACAACAAGAGGAGTAGTAGTAGTAGTCGTAGTAGTAGGAGGAGGAGGAGCAGATGTAATAGTAGCAATAGTAGTAGTAGTAGTAGTAATAGAAGCAGTAACAGTAGCGAAAGCAGAAGTAGCAGTTGTAGTTGTAGTAGTAGTAGTACTACCAATAGTAGTTGTTGTAATAGTTATCGTGGTAGTAGTATTAGAAGTAGTAGTAGTAGTAGCAGCAAAAGTAGTAGTAGTAGAAGTAGTAGTAGCAAAAGTAGTAGTAGTAGAAGTAGTAGTAGTAATAGTAGCAGAAGTAGTAGCAGTAGTAATAGCTCTAGCAGTTGTAGTATCAACAACAACAGCAATAGCAGTAGTAGTAGTCGTAGTTGTAGAAGTAGTAGTAGTAGCAGGAGTTGTAGTAGTCGAAGTAGCAGTAGTAGAAGTAGTAGTAGTCGTAGTCGCTGTAGTTGCAGAAGCAGCAGTAGTAGTAACAACAATAGTAGTATTTATATAAGAAGTAGTAGCAATAGTAGTAACAGTAGTAGTAGGAGTAGCAGTAGTTGTTGTAGCCGATATAGTAGTAGGAATAGGAGATGACGTAGTAGCAGTAGCAGTAGTAGAAGCAGTACAAGTAGTCGCACAAGCACTAGTAGTAGCGGTATTAGTTGTAGTAGTAGTTGTTGGAGTAGCAGTATTAGCAGCAGCAGCAGCTATAGCAATAGTAATAGTAGTTGTAGTAGTAGTATTAGCAGTAGCTACCGTAGTAGCTGTAGTAGTATTAGGAGTAGTAGCAGTAGTAGTAGCAGCTATAGTAAGAGAAGTCATAATAGTAGTAGTAATAGTAGTAGGACTGGCAGTAGGAGCAGTAGTAGTAGTCGCAGTAGCAGCGGCAATAGAAGTAGTAGAAGTAGCAGTAGTGGTAGCAGTTGTAGTATCAATAGCAGTAGTTGTAGTAGTAGCAATAGCAGCAGTAGTAATAGTAGTAGGTGAAGTAGTAGAAGTTATTATTGTAGGAGAAGTAGTAGTAATAGTAGCAATTATGGTAGCCGTTATAATAGTAGTACTAGTAGAAGCAGTAGTTGTGAACGTAGTTGTAGTAGTAACAATAGCAATAGTAGCATTAGTAGCAGTAGTAGTAGTAACAGTAGCAGTAGAAACATGAGTTGCTGCATTAATTGTAATAATAGTAGTAGTAGCAATAGTAGAGTAGAAGCAGTAATAGTAGTAATAGTGCTAGCAGTAGCAGCAACAGTTGTAGCAGCAGCAGCGGCAACAGTAGTAGTAGAAGTAGTAGCAGTGTAATAGTAGCAATAGGAGTAATAGGAGAAGTTGTAGTAGTAGTAGTAGTGTTAGAGATAACAACAATAATAACAGAAGTAGTTGTTGTTGTAGTAGCAGCAGAAGTAAAAACAATAGTAGGAGAAGTGTTGATAGAAGTATTAGCAGTAGTATTAGTTGTTGTAGTAGTAGTAGTAGTAGTAGTATTAGAAGTAGTAGGAGTAGAAGCAAGAGTAGTAGTAGTAGTAGTAGAAGAAGTGGTATTTGTTTAAGTAGAAGGAGAAGTCATACTAGCATTAGTTATAAGAGGAGTTGTAGTAGGAGTAGTAGTAGCAGCAGTAGGAGCAGAAGTAGCAGTAGCAGTTGTAGCAATAGTGGCAGTAGCAGCAGTACTAGCAGTAGTAGTAGTAATAGTAGTAGTGGGTGTATTATTAGCAACAGTAGCAGTAGTAGTGGTTGTAGTGGCAGGAATAGTACCAGTTATGGTAATAGTAGCAATAGTAGTTGTTGTAGCAGTAGTTGTAGTTGTAGTAGTATCAGTAGTAGTAGCAGTAGTACTGATAGAAATAGTAGTAGAACTAGCAGTTGCAATAGTCATAGCAGTTGTTGTAGTAGTATTTGTAGTAGCAGAAGTAGCAGTAGCAGTAGCAATAGTAGTAGCAGCTATTGTAGCAGTACTTGATTTTGTAGTAGAAGTTGTAATAGTAGTAGTAGTAGTAGTAGTAGCAGCAGTTGGAGCAGGAGCAGTAGAAGTAGTAGTAGTGGCTATTGTAGTAATAGGAGGAGTAGTAGTAATTCTAATAATAATAGTATTAGCAGTAGTATCAGCAGTAATAGCAATAGCAGTACTAGTAGCTATCGCAGTAGTAGTAGCTGCAGTAGCATTAGCAACAGTGTAGTAGCTGCAATACTAGTAATAAGTAGTAGTAGTAGTAGTAGTAGTTAGTAGTAGTAGTAGCGGTAGGAGTTGTAGTAGTAGTTGTTGTGAGTAATAGTAGCCGTAGTTGTTGTAGTAGTAGGAGTAAGAGCAGCGGCAGTAGTAGTCGGAGTAGTAGTAGGAGGAGTAGCAGCAACATTAGTGATAGTAATAATAGTAGCAGTAGTTGTAGTAGCAGCAACAGT
The DNA here is from genome assembly GCA_005019695.1 of Trichopus zeylanicus subsp. travancoricus. Lineage (NCBI taxonomy): Eukaryota > Viridiplantae > Streptophyta > Magnoliopsida > Dioscoreales > Dioscoreaceae > Trichopus > Trichopus zeylanicus. The sequence continues at coordinate 36,793 of RXID01011278.1, forward strand.
AGTAGTAGTTGTAGCAGCAGCAGCAGCAGCAGTCGTGGCAGTAGTAGTACTAGTAGTAGTCGTAGTGGTAGCAGCAGCAGTAGTAGTAGTAGTAGCTGGAGTAATAGTAGTAGTCACTGCAGCAGTAGCTACAGTTGTAGCAATAGTAGTAGTCACAGAAGTTGTAGTTGCAGAGGCAGTAGTACTAGTTGTTGTAGTATTAGTGGTAGAAGTAGTAGTAGTACTAGTATTATAACTAGTAGTAGCAGTACTAATATTATAACTAGTAGTAGTAGTAGGAGTAGCCGTAGTAGTAGTCGGAGTGTGAGTGGTAGTAGTAGTGGTAGCAATAGTAGTAGTAGTAGAATCAGTAGTAGTAGCAGCTGCAATAGTAGTAGTAGTTATAGCTATAGTAGTAGCAGGAGTAGCATTCGTAGCAGTAGCTGTAATAGTAGTAGCAATATCAGCGGCAATGATTATAGTTGTAGTAGTAGTAGTAGTAGCTGGAGTAGTAGTAGTAGTAGTAGCAGCAGCAGCAATTGTACTAGAATAAGGAGGAGTAGTAGTAGTTGTAGTAGTGGCATTAGTAGTAGTAGGAGAAGTAGTAGTGGCAGCAGCATTAGTAGCAGGAGCCAAAGTAGTAGCTGTAGTAGTAGTAGTAGTAGGTAGTAGAAGAAATAGTAGTAGTAGTAGCGATAATAGTAGTAGTAGTAATAGTGGTGGTAGTAGTAGTTGCTGTAGTAGTAGTATTAGCAGTAGTAGCGGCAGCAGTAGTAGCAGCAATAGAAGAACATGTAGTAGGAGTGGTTGTACTAGTAGCAGCAACAGTAATACTATAGCTGCAGTAGTAGCAATTGTAGCAGTAGTAGCAGTAGGTGTAGTAGTAGTAGGAGCAGAAGTCGTAGAAGTACTAGCAGTAGTTGTGGTAGTTGTGGTAACTGTATTATTAGTTGTTGTAGGAGTAGTAGCCCTAGTAGTAGTCGGAGTAGTATTAGTAGCAGTAGTACTAGGAGCAATCGTAGTAGTAATAGGAGGAGTAACAGTTGAGGCAGTAGTAGCAATAGTAGTTGCGGTAGTCACAATAGTAGTTATAGGAGTAGTAGTAGTAGTTGTTATTGTTGTCATAGTAACAGTAGTAGTAGATGTAGTAGTAGTAGCAGTGGTAAGAGTAGTTGCAATAGTAGTAGCAATGGTAAGATTAGTTGCAATAGTAGTAGTTGGAGTAGTAGCAATAGCAGTAGTAGTAGCAGTAGTAGTTTCAATTGTTGTTGTTGTAGTAGTAGTAGCAGCAGCAGCAGTAGCAGTAGTTGTAGCAGTAGTAACAGTAGCAGTAGTTGTTGTTGTAGTAGTTGTAGTAGTAGTAGTAGCAGCAGCTGCTGTAGTAGCAGTAACAGTAATAGTACTAGTAGTAGTAGAAGTAGCCGTGGCAGTAGTACTAGTAGTAATAGTAGTAGTATTAGCAGCAGGAGTCGTAGTTGTAGTCGTAGTTGTAGTAGCAGTGGCAATTGTAGTAGCTATAAGAGTAAAAGTTGTAGTAGTACAAGTTGTAGTAACAATTGAAGTAGCAGAAGTAGTAGTAACAGTTGTAGTAGTTGTAGTAGTAATAGTAGTGGCGGTAGAAGTAGTAGTAGTAGTATTGTCACTAACAGTAGTAGTAGTAGCAGGAGTAGGAGTAGCAGTAGTAGGAGTAATAGTAGTAGGAGGAGTAGGAGTAGAAGTAGTAGTAGTAGTAGTAGTAGCAACAGTACTAGTAGTAGTAATAGTCGCAATAATAGTAGTACTAGTAGTAGTTGTTGTAGTTGTTGTAGCAGTAGCGCTAGCATTCGTAGCAGTTGTGGGAGTAGTAGTGTGAGATGTTGTAGTAGTAGCAGTAGTAGTAGCTATAGCAATAGTAGCAGTTGCAATAGTAGTAGCTATAGGAATCGCAGTACTAGTAGTAGCAATAGCAATAGTAGTAGCTATAGGAATTGCAGTACTAGTAGTAGCAATAGCAATAGTAGTAGTATTAATAGGACTAGTAGGTGCAGTAGTTGTAGCAGTAGGTGTAGTGGCATTAGTAATAGTTATAGCAATGATAGTATTAATTGTAGTAGTTGTAGTAGTGGAAGTTGTTGTTGTAGTTGGAGCAGCAGCAGTAGTATTATTAGTAATATAATAGTAGTAGTCGTAGTAGTAGTAGTAGTAGGAGTGAAAGTAGTAGTAGTAGTAGGAGGAGGAGTGAAAGTCGTAGTAGTGGTAGTAGTAGTTGTAGTAGTAGTGTAGCAGTAGTAGTATGGTAGTACTAGCAGAAGTAGTAATAGCACTAGTGGCAACAACAAGAGCAATAGTCATAGTAGTAGTAGTAATAGTAGCAATAGCAGCAACATTAGTAGTGTTATGAGTAGTAGTAGCAGGACTAGTAGTAGTAGTAGTGGTAGTAGGTGTGAGAGTAGTAGTAGCAGTGGTAGTGGTAGTTGCAACAATTGTTGTGGTAGTTGTATTAGTAGCAGCGGTCGGAGTAGTAGAAGTAGCAGTCATAGTAGTAGGAATAGGAGTAGTGATAGTAGCATTCACGGCAAGAGTAGTAGCGGTAGTAGTAGCTATAGCAATAGTAGCAACAGCAGCAGCAATAGTAGCAGTAGCAGTAGGAGTAGTATTTCGATTATGAGAAGTAGGAGTAGCAGTAGTAGAAGCAGTAGTAGTTGTAGTAGCGGTAGTAGTAGCAGCTGTAGTAGTAATAGTGGCACTAGGTGTTGGAGTTGGAGTAGGAGCAGTAGTGGTAGTAGTAGCAGCAGTTGCAGCTACTGCCATAGTAATAGTAGAAGTAGTAGTGGTAGTTGTAGTAGCTGAAGTTGTAGTATTAGTATTAGTAGTAGTTGTTGTTGTTGTAGGAGTACTAGCTGTAGCAGTTGTACTAGTAGAGTGGTAGTAGTTGTAGTAGTAGTAGTAGTAGTAGTAGCAGTAGCAGTAGGAGTGGGAGTAATAGTAGTTGTAGTAGAGTTGGAGTAGGAGGAGTAGTGGTAGTTGCAGTAGTAGGAGTAGGAGTAGGAATAGTAGTAGCAAAACTAGGAGTAGTAGAACTAGTGGTTTAGTAGTAGAAGTAGTAGTAGGTGTAGTTGTAGTAGTAGTAGTTGTTGTTGTAGTAGTTGTTGTTGTTGTTGTAGTAGTAGTAGCAGCAGCAGCAGCGATAGTAGTAGTGGTTGTAGTAGTAACAGCTGCAACAGTAGTAGTAGTAGAAGTAGTAGGTGGAGGAGGAGGAGGAGAAGTAGGAGAAGCAGTAGCAACAGAAGTAGTAGAAGTAGTAGTTGCAATAGCAGTAGTAATAATAGTTGTAGTAGTAGTTGCTCTAGTAGTAGTTGTTGTAATATTAGTAACGGTAGTAGTAGTAGAAATAGTACAACAAGTAGTAGCAGTTGTACTAGTAGAGTAGTAGTAGTTGTTGTAGTAGTACTTGGAGTAGGAGTAGTACTAGTTGTAGTAGGAGTCGAATTAAGAGTAATAGCAGTAGTAATAGTGGTAGTGGTAGTAATAGTAACAGTAGTAGCATTAGTAGGTGTAATAGTAATAGTAATAGTAGTAGTATTAGTAGTAGTAGGAGGAGGAGGAGGAGGAGCAGCAGTAGTAGTAGTAGTAGTAGCAGTAGTAATAGTAGTAGTAGTAGTTGCAGTAGCAGCAGCAGCAATAGAAGCAGTAGTACTCGCAGATGCGACAGTAGTAGTAGTAGGAGTCGATATAAACTAGTAGTATGGGTAGTAGTAGTTTGAGTAGTGGTACTAGTAGTAGTAGTAGAAGTAAAAGTACAAGTTGGAGTTGGAGTAGGAGTAGTTGTAGTTGCAATAGTAGAAGTAGCAACAGTAGTTGTAGTACCAGTAGTAGTACTAGTAGTGGTTGTTGTTGTAGTAACAGCAGCAGCAATAACACTTGTAATTGTAGTAGTAGTAGAAGTAGTTGTATTAGAAGTAGTAGTAGTAGGAGTAGTGCTAATAATAGTACTGGTAGTAGTAATGATAGTTGCAGCATCAGTAGTAGTAGGAGTAGTAGTGATAGTTGCAGCATTAGTAGTGGTAGTAATACTACTGTTAGTTCTAGTAGTAGTAGGAGTTGGAGTAAGAGTAGTCACAGAAGTAGTAGTAGTTGTAGTAGTAGCAATAGCAGAAGTAGGAGTAGTAGTAGCAGTAGTAGCTGTGGGAGGAGGAGTAGTAGTAGAAGGAGTAGGAGAAGGAGTAGCAGTAGTAGTAGAAGTTGTAGTAGTAGTGGTTGCAGTAACAGTAGTTGTATTAATAGTAATAATAGTAGTAGTAGTAGTAGTAGCAGTAATAGTAGTAGTAGTAGTAGTAGGCATAGTATTAGTAGTATTAGGACTAGTGGTACTCATTGTAGCAGTAGGATTCGGAGTAGCAGTTGGAGTTTGAGAAGTAGTATTATTAGTTAGAGTAGTAGTCATATTAGCAGTTGTGGTTGTAGTAATGGTAGTTGAAGTAGGAGTACTAGCAGTAGTGGTGGTAGCGGTAGCAGTAGGAGGAGCAGTTGTAGTAGCAGTAGTAGTAGTTATTGTTGTTGTAGTAGTAGTTGTTGTAGCAGGAGTAGTAGGATTAGTAGTATTAGTAATAGTAATAGTAGTTGTCGTAGTAGTAATAGCAGCAGTAGTGGTAGTAATAGCAGTACTGGTAGTAGGAGTAGTGGGAGTAGTAGTTGGAGTAGTAGTAGTAGTAGGTGTAGTCATAATAATAGAAGTAGTTGTACAAATAGTAGTAGTAGTAGTAGTAGTAGTAGTAGTAGTAGTAGTAGTAGTAGTAGTAGTAGTCAGAGCAGCAGCAGCAGCAGCAGTAGTCGTAGTAGTAGTAGTCGAAGAAGTTGAAGAAGGAATAGTTGTAGTGTTAGTAGTAGCATTAGTAGTAGTAGTAGTAGCAGATGTAGAAGGAGTAGTAGTCGAAGTAGTAGTAGTAGCAGCTGTAGTAGAAGTTGTTGTAGTAATAATAGTAGTAGTAGTAGTGGTTGTAATCGGAGGAGGAGTATTAGTAGTGGTAGCAGTAAGGGAAGGAGTTGTAGTAGTAGTAGGAGTACTTGTAGGTGTAGTACTTGTAGTAGTAGTAGAAGTTGTAGTAGCAGTTGTTGCAGTAGCAGTTGGAGGAGTAGTTATAGTTGTAGTTGTACTGGTAGTTGTACTAATAGTAGTATTAGTAGTAGTAGTAGCAGTAGTTGTAAAAACAGCAGTAGCAATAGTAGTAGTGATTTAGCATTAGAAGTTATCGTAGTAGTAGTACGAGTTGCAGTATGAGTAGTTGTTGCAGTAGTAGCAGTAGTATGAGTAATAGCTGTTGTAGTAGTAGTAGTAGCACTAGTAGGGGCAGTAGTAGTAGTAGTAGTAGTTATAGTAGTAGTGGTAGTAGTAATGGTAGTAGTAGTAGTAGCAGTAGTCGTAGAAGTAGTTGTAATTGTAGTAGTATTCTTATTAGTAGTAGTAGCAGTAGTAGAAGTAGTTGTAGTGGTAGTAGTTGTGACACTAGTAGTACAATGATTTGTTGTAGTAGTAGTAGTAGCAGTAATAGTAGTAGGAGTAGCAGTCGAAGAAAGTAGCAGCAATAGTAGTGGAAGTTGTAGTAGTAGCTTCAACAACAGCAGGATGAGGAGTAGATGTAGTAGTAGGAGGAGTAGCAGTACTAGTAGCAAGTGTAGGAAAAGGTGTTGAAGCAGTAATAATCGTAGCTGTAGAAGTAGAAGTGCTAGTAGTAGGAGTAGGAGTGGGAGAAGTGGTAGTAGTAGTAGGTGTAGGAATAGCAATTGTAGTGGGACAAGTAGAAGTAGGAGTAGTAGTAGTAATTCTGCTGCAACTAATACTACTATTACTACTACTACAACTACTACTGCTACTAGAATCACTGCTACTTCTTTTACTACTACCACTGCTACTGTTGCTGCTGCTACTTCCACTACTACTACTATTGCCACTATTACAGCTACTATAGCTACTACTTCCACTACTACCGCTACTACTACTACTACTTCAACGGCAACTACTTCTATTGCAGTTACTACTACTGCAACAATTGCTACTGTCGCTACAGTCATTACTATTACTTCTACAACTGCTACTACTACTATTACTGCTACTTCTACTGCTACTATTACTACAACTACTGCTACTGCTGCTTATATAGTTACTGCTACTACTATTGCTACTACTACTAATTCTACTACTACTACAATTGCTAATACTAGTGATACTACTACAAATACTACTACTACTACTGCTGCTGCTCCAACAACAACAACAACTACTACTCCATCTCCTCCTACTATTATTGTTATTACTTTCATTACTGCTACAACTACTTCTACCGCTACTACTACTACTACTCCTCCTCCTCCTACTACTATTGCTACAACTGCTACTACTATAACCACTACTACTACTGCGATTAATGCTACTACCACTACTACTACTGCTATTAATGCTACTATAGCTACTACTTCCACTACTACCGCTACTACTACTACTACTTCAACGACAACTGCTTCTATTGCAGTTACTACTACTGCAACAATTGCTACTGTCGCTACAGTCATTACTATTACTTCTACAACTGCTACTACTGCTATTACTGATACTTCTACTGCTACTATTACCACAACTACTGCTACTGCTGCTTATATAGCTAATGTTACTACTATTGCTACTACTACTAATTCTACTACTACTACAATTGCTAATACTAGTGATACTACTACAAATACTACTACTACTACTGCTGCTGCTCCAACAACAACAACAACTACTACTCCATCTCCTCCTACTATTATTGTTATTACTTTCATTACTGCTACAACTACTTCTACCGCTACTACTACTACTACTCCTCCTCCTCCTACTACTATTGCTACAACTGCTACTACTATAACCACTACTACTACTGCGATTAATGCTACTACCACTACTACTACTGCTATTAATGCTACTATAGCTACTACTTCCACTACTACCGCTACTACTACTACTACTTCAACGACAACTGCTTCTATTGCAGTTACTACTACTGCAACAATTGCTACTGTCGCTACAGTCATTACTATTACTTCTACAACTGCTACTACTGCTATTACTGATACTTCTACTGCTACTATTACCACAACTACTGCTACTGCTGCTTATATAGCTAATGTTACTACTATTGCTACTACTACTAATTCTACTACTACTACAATTGCTAATACTAGTGATACTACTACAAATACTACTACTACTACTGCTGCTGCTCCAACAACAACAACTACTACTACTACTCCATCTCCTCCTACTATTTTTGTTATTACTTTCATTACTGCTACAACTACCGCTACCGCTACTACTACTACTACTACTCCTCCTCCTACTACTATTGCTACAACTGCTACTACTATAACCACTACTACTACTGCTATTAATGCTACTACCATTAGTAATACTACTATTGTTACTGCAACTGCTACTACTTCTGATACTACTTCAACTGCTAACAGTACAAATACTGCTACAACTATTATAGCTACTGCCGCTACTACTACTTCTCCTACTACTAATACTTCTCCTACTATTACTGCTTCTCCTATTACTACTACTGCTACTACAACGACTATTACTATTAATAATAATACAATTACTACTACTACTACTACTACAACTAATACTAATATTACTCCCACTACCACTGCTACTACTTCAACTATTACTACTACAACTACTCCTACTACTACTACTACTCTAAGTACTACTACTGCTGTTTCTGTTGCTGCTATTACAACTACCACTTCGGCTACTACAACATCTACTACTGCTGCTACTGTTACTTCTACTACTACTACGAATACTATTGCTGCTGCAACTACTACAACTACAAATGCTACTACTAATGCTACTATTGCTGCTACAACAATAAGTACTACTACCACTAATATTACTACTTCTACTGCTACTACTGCTCCTACTACTACTATGACTACTACTATTCCTACTACTACTGCTGCTACTTCTACAACTATTCCAACTCCTACTCCTACTACTGCTACTACCACTACTCCTACTACTACGACTACTACTACTACTTCTACTACTATTCCTACTACTACTACTCCTACAACAACTACTAATGTTGCTACCAGAACTCCTACAACTACTATTACTGCTACTAGTATTACTCCTACTTGTGCTACTACTACTGCCACTCCTACTCCTACTACTACTGCTGCCACTACTCATACACCAACCATTACTACTACTACTACTACTACTACTTCGACTCCTTCTATTACTATTACCACAACAACAACTAATACTTCTAATACTATTATTGCGACTACTATTACTGCGTCTTCGGCTACTACTTCTATTGTACTCCTACTACTACTAATACTACAACTATTACTACTTTTACTACTACTGCCACTATTACTGCTACTACTGCTACTACTACCGCTACTATTATGGCTACTACTGCTCCTATTATTACTACTACTACTCAAATTACTACTTTTGCTACTATTACTATGACTACGGCTACTACAACTACTACAACCACTACTACTACTACTATTACTACTACTGCTATTGTAGCTACTGCTTCTACTACTTTTGTTGCTACTGCTTCTCCTACTACTACCACTACTACTACTACTGCGACTACTATTACTACTACAATAACTACTACTACTACTACTACTACAACTATTACCACTACTACTACAACTATTGCCACTAATATTACTACTACTGGAACCACTACTATTATTAATTTTAGTACTATGACTACTACTAGTAGTACAACTAATTCTGCTACTATGACTATGACTACTACTACAAGTACTACTACTACTACTATTACTACTACTACCAGTACTATTACTACTACTATGGCTACTACTGCCACTACTATCACTACTACTGCTAATGCTACTACTACAACTGGTACTACTGCGATCGTTACTACAAGTGTTACTATTACTACTTATACTACTACTACTACTATTACCACTCCTACTACCACTACTTCTGCTGCTGCAAATACTGCTTTTAGAACTCCTACTACTACGACGACTACTAATAGTGTGACTACCACTACTACAACAACAACAACAACAACAACAACTACTACTACTACTACTACTACTACTATTACTACTACTACTCCTACTTCTACTACTCCTACGACTAGTACAACTACAGCAAATACTTCTACTACTACTACTACTCACTACTGCTACAGCTACCTCTACTACTATAACAACTACGACTACTACAACTCTAGCTACAACAATAACAACTACTACTATTACTACCACTACTACTACTCCAACTACTATAACTGCGCCAACTACTACTACTCCAACTACTACTGCTGCTGCTACTACTACTACTACTATCGCTACTACTACTACAACTACTACTACTACTATTACTGCTTCTATTAGTACTACTACCACCACTAAACCCTCTACTACTCCGACTCCTATTACTGCTATGACTACTACTAGTAGTAGTAGTACTACTACTACTATTATTATTACTACTACAACGACTACTACTACTATAGCAATGAGTACTGCTACTACAATAAGAATAATTACTTCTACAGCTACTACTACTACTACTTTTGCTGCTACTGCTAATACTACTACTACTACTATAGCTACTACAACTACTACTATTGTTGTTGCTACTCCTAACAACAACAACACTACTACTACTACTACAGTAACTACTACTTTTACTGCTACTACTACTGCAACAACAACTGCTACTAGTACTACTACAATAGCTACTACTATTACTAGTACTACTAGTACGACCATTACTACTACTACTACCACTACTACTACTACTACCACCACGACTACTATGACTACTATTACGACTACTACTACTACTACTACTACTACTTCTACTAGTCCTACTAATACTCCAACTATTGCTACTTCTACTACTATTACTACTACTACTACTAATACTTCTTCTGCTACCACTATTAGTATTGCTAATACTCCTACTACAACTAGTACTACTAATACTCCTACTTCTTCTTCTACTCCTAATACTACTACTACTATTACTACTACTTGTACTCCTACTATTACTACTTCTACTAATACTCCTAATACTCTGACTACAACTACTACTATTACTACTACAAGTAGTATAACTCCTACTACAACCACTATTACTACTACTATTACTACTACTACTACTACAACTTCCTTTGCTACTACTAGTGCGACTAATGCCACCACTACTACTACTATTACAACCACTACTATTACAACAACAACTACTACTACTATTAAGGCTACTACTACTGCACCTACTACTACTACTACCACTATTACTATTGCTACCACTGCTACTACTACTACTAGTCCTCCTACTACTACTACTACTACTTCCACTACTTCCACTACTACTACTACCACTACTACAACTACTTCTACTACTACTACTACTACTACTACTACTATTTCTACTACCACTACTACTATTACCCCGCTGCTATTATTACTACTACTACTACAACTACTACTACTTCTTTTATAGCTACTTCTACTACTACTCCTACTAGTACTGTTACAGCTATAGCTAGTACTTCTACTACTCCTACTACTACAGCTACTGCGACCACTACTGTTACTACTGCTGATACTACTACAACTACTTCTACTTTTGCTAGTACGACTATTTCTTCTACCACTATTGCTACTACTACTACCCCTACTGCAACTACTGTTATAGCTACTACTACTCCACCTCCTCCTCCTACTACTATTGCAACTATTACTACTACTACTACTACTACTACTACTACTACTATCGCAACTACTACTACTTCTCCTCATACTACTACTAAGACATCTGCTACTACTATTACTGTTACTAGTACAACTGCTACTCCTACTAATACTACTTATTCTAATAAAACTACTCCTGCTACTACTACAGCTACTACTACTTCTACTACTGATGCAACTTCTACTACTGGTACTACTACAGCTACTGCCACTAATTTTACTACAATTGCTACTGCTACTAATGCTACTACTACAACTTCTACTACAACAACTATTACTACTAGTCCTACCACTACTATTGCTGCTGCTGCTGCTGCTCCAACTGTTGCTACTAATACTATTTCAACTATTGCTACCATTACTACTACTACGGCTGCTGCTGCTACTAGTACACTACTACTACAACTACTATTGCTAGCACTGCTGCTACTCCAACAACTACCACAATTACTATTACTAATACTACTACTACTACACCTACTACTACTATTGCTGCTAATATTGCTGCTGTTACTGCTACAACTACTACTGCTGCTGCTCTTGCACCTACTACAGCTAATACTATTGCTACTACTACTACTATAGCTACTGCAACAAGTATTACCACAACTATTGCTCCTATAGCTACTGCTCCTACAACTAATGCTACTACTGCTACAAATACTGCTACAACTATTGCTACTACCACGACAATAGCAACTCTACTGCTGCTATAACTATTATTACAACTACTATTGCTGCTACAACAACTACTCCTACTATTACTACTACTGCTGCTCCTACTACTACTACTAAAACTCCTATTACTACAGCTTCTAATACTACAACTACAATTACCACAACTATTGGTACTGTTGTTGTTACTACTACTACTACAACAACAACAACAACAACTAACTCCTACTACGACTACTACTGCTTCTTCTACTACTGCTACGACCACGGCTACTACTACTACTAAAAATACTTCTAAATCTACTACTACTGCTACTACTACAACAACAAGTACTACCACTACCCCTGCTACTACTAGTACCTCTACTACTACTACTACTACAACTATAACAATTAATACCACTGCTACTGCAACTAATACTACTACAACAACAACAACAACTACTACTACTACAACTACTACTGCTACTACTACTACTACTACTACAACAACAACAACTACTACTATAACTACTGATACTACTACTACTACTACTTCTACAACTACTACTGCTACTACTACTACTACTAACGTAATTAGTACAACCACTTCTAATGTTCCTATGACAGCTACTGCTACTACTAGTGCAACTACTACGACTATTGCTACTACAACTGCAGCTATAACTGCTTACTACTGCTACTACTACTACTACAACTACTACTACTGCTGCTACTAGTACTGCCGCTGCTATTACTATTGCTACTGCCACAACTACTACTAAAGTTGTTGTTGTTGGTGCTGTTTCTCCTGCTACTCTCAGTACTACTATTACTACAAGTATAGGTATTATGATTGCTACTACTGCTGCTACTGTTACTAATTGTACTCCTCCTACTACTACTACTATTAACCCTACTACTACTACTCCGACTGCTACGACTACTATTATTAATAATACTATTGCTTCTAGCACTACAACTACTACTACCACTGCTAAAACTATGACTACTACTACTATTGCTGCTACTACTACATTGCCAACTACTACTACTACTAATACTACTACTCCTGCTGTTGCGGCTGCTGCTACTACTACGAATATTACTACTACATCCACTGCTACTACTACTACTATTGCTACTACTACAACTACTACAATTGCTACGACTGCTACTACTCCTCCTGCAACTACTGCTTCTATTTCTACTACTGCTACTTCTGCAAGCGCCACTGCTACTACTACTACTACTACTACTACTACTACTATATTACTCCACCTACTACTCCTACTACTATTACTATTGCACTACTACAACTATTACTTCACCAACTACTATTACTATTGCTATTACTACTACATCTACTACTACTAATTCTACTAGTACTTCTACATCCACTACTACTGCTACTGCTACTACTACTGCAACTACTAGTCCTACAACAACAACTACTACTACAACTCTTAACGCTATTAGAACTACCTCTATAACTACTACTTCTGCAACTACTACGACTACTACTGCTACTACTACGACTAGTACTACAACTACAACTACAACTACTACTACTACTTCAATTACTGCTACTATTGCAACAACTGCTACTACTATTGCGACAACTACTACTGCTATAACTATTTCTGTTGCCACTATGAATACTACTATTGCAATTACGTCGACTACAACTTTTGCAACCACTACTACCGCTACTACAGCTACTACTACTACTACTACTTCTACTTAGAACTAAAGCTCCAATGCTTTTACTATTACTGCTACTACTACCACTACCACTACTATTGCGACTACAACTACCACTACTGCTGCTACAACTATTGCTACTACAACTACTGCTGCTACTGCTCCGACTAATACTACTAATATGACTGCTACTACTGTTGCTACTTCAACTACAACTACTACAGCTACGTTAGCTACTACCCCAATAACTAGTACTACTGCTACTACACCTATTGCTAGTACGATCACTACTACTAATACTACTACTGCTACTAATGCTGCTACTACTACTACTTCTTCTACTGCCGCCGGTGCTGAAGCTGCTACTGCTTCCACTACTAATGCTACTACTACTACTACTACCACAACAACAACAACAACAACTATTACTACTACTGCAGCAGCTGCAGCTGCTACTACTACTGCCACTACTAATCCTACGACTACTTCTACTACTGCCACAATAACAAAAACAATAGCAACTTCTACTACTACTACTACTATTACACCTACTACTGCTTCAGCTACTACAAATATCACTTCATATTATACAACTAGTACTTCTACTATAGATACTACGACTGCCAATGCTACTACTACATATAGTTCTATTGTTATTGCTGCTAGTACTAATACTACTACTACTGCTACTACTACTACTAATGTTACTACTATAACTAGTACTCTTAATACTACTACTACTACTACTACTACTACTACTACTACTACTACGACCACCACTACTACTACTTTTGCTACCACTACTACAACTACTCCTACTACTGCTACTACTACTACTACTACTACTATTGCTACTAATGCTACTACTCATGCTGCTGCTGCTGCTACTACTACTACTACAACAACTACTACTACTACTAGTACAACTATTATTACTTCTACTTCACCCACTACTACTACTGCTACTGCTACTACTGCTACTACTATTTCTATTACTACCGCTACTACTGCTACTGCTGCTACTGCTTTTACTATAACTAATACTACTTCTCCTACGACAACAACAATAACAACAACTACTACTACTACTTCTCCTACTACTACTTAAAGTGCTATTGCTTCTACTACTTCGCCTACTGCTACTTCTACTTCTACTACTTCTACTACTTCTACCGCTTCTACTACTTCGTCCACTACTACTTCTACTGCTACTACTTCTACTACATCTATAACTACTACTATTACTGCTACTGCTATTACAGCTACTACCACTACTATGACTATTACTTCTGTTGCTACTACCGCTATTGCTTTTGCTACTACTTCTACAACTATTGCTGCCGCGATAGCTACTACAACTACTACTAGTACTGCTACTACTACTACTACAACAACAACAACTACTGCTAATTCTACCACTACTTCTAGTAGTACTATAGCTACTACAACTACAGCTACTACTACTACACTTCTACTACTTCTACAACCCTTACTACTACTACTACCATAACTATTACTGCTACTGCTTTTACTACTACTACTCCTACTAATACTACTGCAGCTACAACTATCAATACTATAACAACTTCTACTGTTACAACTACTACAAGTGCTAGTACTACAATTACTACTACTACTGCTACTATTGCTACTACCACTACTACTGCTACTGTTACTACTGCTGCTACTGCAACTACTGCTACTATATTAGTGCTACTACTACTACTACTATAACAACTACTACTACTGAAACTACTACAACTACTATGACAACAACTTCTATAATAATAACTATTACTATTACGACAACTACTGCTACTACTACTACCACTACTACTACTACTATTGTTACTACTACTACTACTATTACTTCACCAACTACTCCTACTACTTCTACTCCTACTGCTTCTAATACTACTACTTCTACTATTACTACTATTGCGACTGCTACTAATGCTACTACTACAACTTCTACAACAACAACTATTACTACTAGTCCTACCACTACTACTACTACAAGTGCTGTTGCTGCTCCAACTGTTGCTACTAATACTATTTCTACTATTGCTACCACTACTATTACTACTACTGCTGCTGCTGCTAGTACACTACTACTACAACTACTATTGCTAGCACTGCTGCTACTCCAACAACTACCATAATTACTATTACTAATACTACTACTGCTACTAATAGTACCACTACTACACCTACTACTACTATTGCTGCTAATATTGCTGTTGTTACTCCTACAACTACTACTGCTGCTGCTCTTGCACCTACTACAGCTAATACTATTGCTACAACTACTACTATAGCTGTTGCTACAAGTATTACCACTCCTATTGCTCCTATAGCTACTGCTGCTACAACTAATGCTACTACTGCTACAAATACTGCTACAACTATTGCTACTACCACGACAATAGCAACTCTACTACGGCTACAACTATTATTACGACTACTATTGCTGCTACAACAACTACTCCTACTATTACTACTACTGCTGCTCCTACTACTACTACTAAAACTCCTATTACTTCAGCTTCTAATACTACTACTACAATTACCACAACTATTGGTACTGTTGTTGTTGTTGTTGCTACTACTACTACAACAACAACAACAACTTACTCCTACTATGACTACTACTGCTTCTAATACTACTACTACGACCACGGCTACTACTACTACTAAGACTACTTCTAAATCTACTACTACTGCTACTACTACAACAACAAGTACTACCACTACCCCTGCTACTACTAGTACCTGTACTACTACTACTACTACACCTATAACAATTAATACCACTGCTACTGCTACTAATACTACTACTACAACAACAACTACTACTACTACAACTACTACTACTACTACTACTGATGTTGCTACTACTACTACTACAACAACAACAACAACTACTACTACTATAACTACTGATACTACTACTACTACTACTTCTACTACTACTACAGCTACTACTACTACTACTAACGCAATTAGTACAACCACTTCTAATGTTCCAACGACAGCTACTGCTACTACTAGTGCAACTACTACGACTATTGCTACTACAACTGCAGCTATAACTGCTTACTACTGCTACTACTACTACAACAACAACGACTGCTGCTGCTACTACTACTGCCGCTGCTATTACTATTGCTACTGCGACAACTACTACTAAAGTTGTTATTGTTGGTGTTGTTTCTCCTGCTATTCTCAGTACTACTATTACTACAAGTATAGGTATTATGATTGCTACTACTGCTGCTATTGTTACTAATTGTACTCCAACTACTAGTACTACTATTAACCCTATTGCTACTGCTCCGACTGCTACGACTACTATTATTAATCATACTATTGCTTCTAGCACTACAACTACTACTACCACTGCTAAAACTATGACTACTACTACTACTACTGTTGCTGCTACTACATTGCCAACTACTACTACTACTAGTACTACTACTCCTACTGTTGCGGCTACTGCTACTACTACGAATATTACTACTACATCCACTGCTACTACTACTACTATTGCTACTACTACAACTACTACAATTGCTACTACTGCTACTACTGCTCCTACAACTACTGCTTCTATTTCTACTACTGCTACTACTGCAAGCGCTATTGCTACGACTACTACTACTACTACTACTACTATATTACTCCTCCTACTACTCCTACTACTATTACTATTGCACTACTACTACTATTACTTCACCAACTACTATTACTATTGCAATTACTACTACATCTACTACTACTAATTCTACTACGACTTCTACATTCACTACTACTACTACTGCTACTACTGCAGCAACTACTAGTCCTACAACAACAACTACTACTACAACTCTTAATGCTACTAGAACTACCTCTACAACTACTACTTCTGCAACTACTACGACTACTACTGCTACTACTACGACTAGTACTACGACTACAACAACTACTACTACTTCAATTACTACTACTATTGTAACAACTGCCACTACTATTGCGACAACTACTACTGCTATAACTATTTCTGTTGCCACTATGAATACTACTATTGCAATTACGTCGACTACTACTTTTGCAACAAGTACTATCGCTACTACAGCTACTACTACTACTACTACTTCTTCTACTAGAACTAAAGCTCCAATGCTATTACTATTACTGCTACTACTACCACTACCACTACTATTTCGACTACAACTACCACTACTGCTGCTACAACTATTGCTACTACAACTACTGCTGCTACTGCTACGACTAATACTACTAATATGACTACTACTACTGTTGCTACTTCGACTACAACTACTACAGCTACGTCAGCTACTACCCCAATAACTAGTACTACTGCTACTACACCTATTGCTAGTACGATCAGTACTACTAATACTACTACTGCTACTAATGCTACTACTACTACTACTACTACTTCTACTGCCGCTGGTGCTGAAGCTGCTACTGCTTCCACTACTAATGCTACTACTACTACTACTACCACAACAACTATTACTACTACTGCAGCAGCTGCTGCTACTGCTACTACTGCCACTACTAATCCTATGACTACTACTACTGCCACAACAACAACAACAACAGCAACTACTACTACTACTACAATTACACCTACTACTGCTTCGCCTATTACACCTACTACTACTACTACTACTATTACACCTACTGCTTCACCTACTACTATAATTGCTTCTGCTACTACTACTACTACTACCACAACAACAACAACAACAACTATTACTACTACTGCAGCTGCTACTACTACTGCAACTACTAATCCTACGACTACTACTACTGCCACAACAACAACAACAACAGCAACTACTACTACTACTACTACTACTATTACACCTACTACTGCTTCACCTATTACACCTACTACTACTACTACTACTACTATTACACCTACTACTACTACTACTATTACACCTACTGCTTCACCTGCTACTATAATTTCTTCTGCTACTACTACTACTACTAATTCTACTACAACTACAACAATTGCTTCTGCTACTACTACTACTACTAATTCGACTACTACAACTACTACTACTTCTACTACTACTGCTGTTGCTACTATTACTACTATGAATACTACAATGACTACTATTGCTACAACTCTGCTACTATTGCTACAACAATAACAACAACAACTACTACTACTACTATTTCTACTACTACTACTATGACTATTACAACCTATAATGCTGCTACTAATACTATAACTACTATAACTACATCTACTGCTACCTTTACTACTGCTACCATTGCTACTACTACTCCTCCTACTCATACTACTTCTACTACTACTACAGCTCTTGCTGCTGCTACTTCTG
>RXID01011279.1:0-13636 GCA_005019695.1 Trichopus zeylanicus subsp. travancoricus
ACCAAGTAATCGCAAATGTGGTGTTAGTAGTGGAAGCAATAGCAGTTGTAGTAGTAGTAGTAGTCGGAGTTGTAGGAGTCATAGTAGTAGTAGGAGCAGCATCAACAACAATAGTAATAGTAGTAGTAATAGTAGTAGGAGCCGTAGTAGTAGTGGTAGTGGTTGTACCAATAGCGATAGGAGTAGTAGTAGTAATAATACTAGTAGTAGTAGTTATTATAGTACTAGTAGTAGTAATAGTTTGAGAAGTAGTAGCGGTAGTAGTACCTATAGCAGGAGCAACAGTAGCTGCGACAGCGATAGCAGTAGCAGCAACAGTAGCGATGGCAAAGGCAACAGTAGCTGCAGTAGCAGGTGATGTAGTAGTTGTACTAGAAATGATATTAGTTGCAGTAGTAGTAGAAGCAATATTAGTTGCAGTACTTGTGGCAGTAGTAGTATTAGTAATAGTAGTAGAAGCAACTAAAGTAACAATAGTAGTAGAAGTAGTAGTTATTATAGCAGTAGTAATAGAAGCAATATTAGTAGTAGTAGTAGCAGTTGTATAGTAGTTTTAGTAGTAGCAGTAGTAGTGCAAGTAGCAAAAGCAGTTGTTGTAGTATTAATGGTAGTAGTAGCAACAACTCCGTTAGCAACAATAGCAGAAGTAGTTTTAGTACTAGTAGTAGTAGTAGCAGTAGCAGCAGCAATAGTGCTAGTATTAGCATTAGTAGTAGCCGTAGTAGCAGCAGTTGTATTACTAGTTGTGGTAGTAGTATTAGAAGTACGAGTAGTAGCGATAGTAGCTACAGTAGTTGTAATAGTAGTGGCGGTAGTAGTAGTCATAGTAGTAGTAATTGTAATGGTAGTCGTAGCAGTTGTAGTTGCTATAGTCATAGTAGCAGAAGTAGTTGCAGTAGTTCTAGCAATAGTAGTAGTAGGAAAAGTGGTAGTAGAAATAGTAGTAGTTGTTGTAGCCACTGCAGTAATAGTAGTAGTAGCATAAGTAGTAGTTGTAGTAGTAGTAGTAGTAGCAGGAGTTGTAGTGGTAGTACTAGTAGTAGGATTATTAGTAGTAGTAGTAGCAACAATATTAGTAGTAGTAATTTTAGTTATGCTGGAAGTAGCAGTTGTATTAGTAGCAACAACCGCAATAGCAGCAGTAGTAATAGTAGAAGTAGTAGAAGTAGTTTATGTAGTAGTAGGAGTAGTAGTAGTAGTATGTATAGTAGTAGCAAGAGTAGTAATAGTGGTAGCAGTAGCAATAGGCATACTAGTTGGAGTAGTAGTAGTAGCAGTTGTGGTAGGAGTAGTAGAAGTTGTAGTAGTAGCAGTAGAAGTAGCAGCAGTAGCTGTAGTAGTAGAAGTAAAAGTAGTTGTTGTTGAAGTTATAGTTGGAGTATTTGGAATAGTAGTAGTAGTAGTAGTAGAAGCAGTAGTAGCAGTTGTTGTAGTAGTAGGAGAAGCAACAGTAGTAGTAGTAGCTGTAGTAAGGGTGGTAGTATTAGTCGTAATAGTAGTTGTATTAGTAGTGGTAGTCGTAGTGGTAGTAGTAGTCGGAGTAGAATTAGTAGTAGTAGTAGTAGTAGTAGTAGTAGTAGTAGTTGTTGTTGTTGTTGTTGTTGTTGTTATTGTTGTTGTTGTTGTAGTAGTAGTAGTAGTAGTAGTAGTAGAAGTAGTAGTAATCATTGAGTATTAGTTATAGTAGTCATGCTTGTAGTAGGAGTAGCAACAGATGTGCCAGTAGTAGTAGTCACAATCATAGTAGTAGTAGTAGTAGTAGTAGTAGTAGTAGTAATAGTGGAAGTTATAATTTGAGTATTAGGAGTAGTAGTTGTTGTTGTTGTAGTAGCAGTTGTAGCAGAAGTTGTAGCACCTGTTGCAGTAGCAGTAGGAGCAGTAGTAGTCGCAATAGTAAGTCATATTAGCGGTTAGTAGTAGTAGTGGGAAGTTGTAGTTTGGAGTAATTAGAGTAGTAAAATATAGTAGCAAGTAGAAGTAGAACAGTAGTAGGAGTAGTTTGCAGTAGTAGTAGCACAGCAGTAGCACAGTAGTAGTAACGTACGATTAGTAGTAGTAGGAATGCAGTAGCAGTAGTAAGTTATGTTAGTACTAGTATAATAGTCGTAGTATATTACATAATAAGTTGTAGTAGTAGTAGTAGATAGTAGTCGTAGTAGTAGGAGATAGCAGTAGCAGCGATAGTAGTAGTACAACAGTCTGTAGTAGTAGATAGTAGTAGTAATAGTAGTAGTAACAATATTAGTAGTAGAAGTATTAGTAGTACTAGTAGTACCAGTTGTTATAGTAGCAACAACCACAGTAGCAGCAGTAGTAGTAGAAGTAGCGAAAGTAGTTTCAGTAGTAGTAGGAGTAGTAGTAGTAGTAGGTGTAGTAGTAGTAGCATTAGTAGTAGTAGTAGCATTAGTAGTGGCAATAGTAGTAGTAGCAATAGTAATAGGTGTACAAGCTATAGTTGTAGTAGTAGAAGTAGTGGTTGGAGTAGCAGAGGCAGTAGGAGTAGTAGTTGTAGTATTAATAGTAGTAGTAACAGTCATAGCAGTAGTATTAGCAGTAGTTGAGATAGTAGTAGCGGTGGTAGAAGTAATAATAGTTGTAGTAGGAGTATTAGTTGTAGTAGTAGTAGCTGTAGTACAATTGTTAGGAGTAGTAGTTGTTATAGTAGTAGTCAGAGATGTAGGACTCAGAGTAGTAGTTACAGCAGCATCAACACTAATAGTAATAGTAGTAGCAATAGTGGTATCAGCCGCAATAGTAGTGGTAGTGGTAGTACTAGCAGCAATCGGAGTTGTAGTAGTAATAGTACTAGTAGTAGTAGTTATTGTAGTCCTAGTAGTAGTAATTGTAGCAATAGTAGTAGTAGTTTGAGAAGTAGTAGCGATAGTAGCAACGGCAGCGGCAGCAGCAGCAACAGTAGTAGCGACGGCAAAGGCAGTAATACTGCAGTAGTAGCGACAGTAGTAGTTGTACTAGAAATAGTAGTTGTTGCAACAGTAGTAGAAGCAATATTAGTTGTAGTACTTGCAGCAGTAGTAGTATTAGTTGCAGTAGTAGAAGCAACTAAAGTAACAGTAGTAGTAGAAGTAGTAGTAGTACTAGTAGTTATTGTGGCAGCAGTAGTAGAAGCAGTATTAGTAGTAGTAGCAGCTGCTGTATAGAAGTTCTAGTAGCAGTAGTAGTGGAAGTAGCAAAATCAGTTGTAGTAGTAATAGTGGTAGCAACAGCAACAGCTGCGGCAGCAACCATAGCAGGAGTAGTTTTAGTACTTGTAGTAGTAGTAGTAGTAGTAGTAGTGGCAGCAGTAGCAGTAGTAGTAGCCGTAGTAGCAGCAGTTGCAGCACTAGTAGTGGCAGTGGTATTAGAAGTACGAGTAGTAGCGATAGTAGCAATGGTAGTAGTAATAGTAGTTGCGGTAGCAGTAGTAGCGGCAGTGGTAGTAGCGGTAGTAGTAGTCATAGCAGTAGTAGTTCTAGTGGTAGTCATAGCAGTGGCAGTTGTTGCAGTAGTAGTAGCAAAAGTAGTAGCACTAGTTCTAGCAATAGTAGTAGTAGTAGAAGCAGTCATAGACGTAGTAGTAGTAGTTGTAGCCACTGCAGTAATTGTTGTTGTTGTTGTTGTTGTTGTAGTAGTAGTAGTAGTAGCAGCAGCAGCAGTAGTAGTAGCAATAGTAGTAGTAGGAGAAGTAGTAGTTGTAGTAGCAGTAGTAGTAATAGTGGGAGTAGTAGTAATAGTGTTATTAGTAGTAGTGGTAGTACTTGTAGTCGCATAATAAGTAGTAGACACTATTGCAAAACTAGAAGTAGTTGTTGCGGAGGTAGTAGCAGAAGCGACAATAGTAGTAGTAGAAATTATAGCAACAGCAGTAGTAGTAGTAGCAGTTGTAAGAGCAACAGTAGTAGGTGTAGGGGTAGCAATAGTACTAGTCGTAGTAGTAGTAGTAGCAACAGCAGCAGTTGTAGAAGTAGTAATAGTGGTAGTAGTAGTTGTAGTAGTAGTATTAGTTGTAATGGTAGTAGTAGTATTAAGAGTACTAGATGTTGTTTTTGTAGTAGTAGTAGTGGTAATGGTGGAGGTTGTAGTAGTAGAAGGGTTGGTAGCAGTAGTAGTAGCAATAGTAGTAGTAGTGGTAGCAGCAGTAGTAGTAGTAATTATTGTGGTAGTAGTAGTAGCAGTAGTAGTTGTTGTGGTAGTAGTCCTAGTAGAAGTAGTAGAAGTAGTAGTAGTAGTAGTAGTTGTTGTTGTTGTTGTTGTAGGAGTCGTAGTAGGAGTAATATTTGTGTTTGTAACAATAGCAGCAATTGTAGTAGTAGTAGTCATGGTGGTTGTAGTAGTAAAAGTAGTAGCAGTAGTAGTAGCAGTAATCGTAGTAGTAGCAGTAAAAGTAGTAGTATGAGTAGTAGTTGTGGTGGTAGTACTAGGTGCAGTAGTAGCTATTGCAAGACAATAAGGAGTAATAGTAGTTGTAGTAGTAGCAACAGCAAGGGCAATAGTAGTAGTAGTAGTAGTAGTAGTAGCGGTTGTAGTAGTAGTAGTTGTTGTTGTTGTAGCAGTCATAGTAGTTATTGTTGTAGTTGTAGTTGGAGTATTAGTAGTAGTAGTAGTAGTAGTACAATTAATAGAAGAGGCAGTAGTGGCAGCAGTATTAATAGTAGTTGGAGACGTAGTAATAGTAACAGTAGTAGAAACTATAGTGGTAGTAATAGTAGAAATGGTAGAAGTTGTAGCCGAAGTAGCATAAGTCGCAGTAGTAATATGAGAAGTGGTAGTAGGACAAGTAGTAGTAGTAGTAGAAGTAGTTGTAGTAGTTGTAGTAGTAGTAGTAGTTGTAGAAGTAGTAGTAGTGGTAGTAGATGCTGTACTGGTTGTATTAGCAATAGGGACAGCAATTGTGGTAGTAATAGTAGTTTGTAGCGGGGGGAACTGCGACACAGCAATAATAGTATTCGTAGTTGTTGTTGTGTAGTATAGCAGTGGCCGTAGTGGTAGCCATGCCCTAGTTGTAGTTGTAGAAGTGTAGTAGGAGGAGAGTAATGTAGTAGTCGTAATAGTAACAGTGCAGGTTGTAGTAACAGTAATCGTTAATAGTAGCATTAATAGTGTTTTAGTAATAGAGCTCAGTAGTAGAATAGTAGTAATAGTAGCAAGTAGCAATAGAAGTAGTGTAGTAATAGAAGTTGTAATAGTAGCAGCCGCTAGAGTACTAGTTATTCGTAGTAGTAATTGTCGTTGAGTAGTAGCAGTAGTAGTAGAAGTGATAGTAGTAGTAGTTGTTGTTGTTGTTGATGTAGTAGGAGTAGTAATTATAGAAGTAGTAGTTGTAGTAATAGTAGTCATAGTTGTTGTACAACAATAGTAGTTGTTGTAGCAGTAGCAATAGTAGTAATAGTAGTTAAACTAGCTGAAGTAGTAGGAGTAGTAGTGGTAGTAGTAGAAGTAGTAGTAGCAGTTGTAGTAGCAATAGTGATAATCGTAGTAATAGTAGCAATACTAGTAGCGGTAGTAGCCGCAATAGAATTAGTAGTAGTAGTCGCTGTAGCAGCAGTTGTAGTAGGAGTTGTAGTAGTAGCAGTAGTAGCAGTAGTAGTTATAGTAGTAGTAATTATAGTAGCAATACTACACGTAGCACTTGTAGTAGCAGTAGCTGCTATAATATTAGTAATAGTAGTAGTCGTCAAAGTAGTAGTAGTAGTAGTAGCAGCAGCACTAGTTGTAATTGTAGTAGTCAGAGTGGTAGTAGTAGTAATAGTTGTAGGAGTAGCAGCAACAGTAGTAGTTGCAGTCATAGTTGTAGCAGTCAATGTAGTAGCAGCAGTAGTTAACTAGTAGTAGTAGAAGTAGTAGAAGTAGTAGAAGTTATAGGAGTAGTAGTCGTAGTAGTAGTAGCAGGAGTCACGGTAGTAGATTTAGCAGTAGTAGAAATATTAGTAGTAATCCAAGTAATAGTGGCAGCAGCAGTAGTTTTAGTAGTAGTAGAAGTAGTAGTAGCCATAGCAATAGTAGTCATATTAGTAGTAGTAGTAGGAGTACTAGTAGTAGAAGTAGTTGTAGTTGTTGTTGTAGTAGCAGGAGTAGTAGTAGAAGTAGCAATAGCGACAGTAATAGTAGAAGTAGTAGTAATAGTAGAAGCAGTAGTAGGAGTACTAGTCATAATAATAGTAGATGTTGTCGTAGTAGTAGTCGTGGCAGTAGTATTAGCTGAAGTTGTAGTAGGAATAGCAGTTGTAGTAGCAGGAGTAGGAGTAGTAGAAGTAGTAGTAGTAGCAGCAGCAGTAGCAGTAGTAGTAGCAGCCGGAGTACTAGTAGCAGTTGTTGTTGATATTGAAGTAGTAATAGGAGTAGTTGTAGCAGTGTTAGTAGCATTAGTACAAGTAGTTGTTGAAGTAGTAATAGTAGTAGTAGTAGTAGTAGTAGTAGTAGTAGTAGTAGTAGTAGTAATAGTAGTAGTATCTGCAGCAGTAGCTGTAGTAGTTACGGTAGCAGTCGTAGTAATAGTAATAGTAGTAAGTGGTTGCAATAGCGGTAGTAGAAGTGGTAGTTGCAGCAGAAGTTACAGTAGCCGCCATAGCTACTAGAGCAGAAGTAGTAGATGTAGTAGTAGCAACAGTAATAGTAGTGGCAATCATAGCAGTAGTAGCATTCGTAGTAGCGCTTGTACTATTGCTTCTGGTACTACTACTATTATTACTACAAGTACTATTGCTACTACGGCTACTACTACTGCAACAACTCCAACTTCCACTGCTTCCACTCTTACTGTGACAACTGCTACTACTTTTGTTGCTTCTAATACTCCAAGTACTTCTACTACTACAACTACTGCTCCTAATACTACCTCTACAACTACACCTACTCCTCCTCCTACTTCTACTATTACGACTACTACTACTGCTACTACTGCTGCTACTTCTATTCTACCATTACTACCACTAGTATTGCTAATAGTATTACTACCACTACGACTACTACTACTACTATTACTGCTGCTGTTGTTGTTGCTGCTACAACTACTGCTGCTACTTTTGCTATTAGTACTACTACTACTACTACTACATCTATTTCTACTACTGCTGCTAATGCTAGTGCAACTACTGTTACTACTAATACTTCTACACCAACAACAAAGACAACAACAACTTCTACTACTTGTACTTCTGCTACTACTGCTACTACTTCTACAACTACTACTCCGCCAATACTACTGCTACTTCTACAACTACTACTATTGCTACTACTAGTACTAGCACTACTACTACTACTGCAACTACTATTACTGTTACTACTACTACTAATCTTGCTGCTACTGCTACTGCTACTGCTACTACTACTACTATAACTACTAATTCCACTATTGCTACTACCAGTAGCACTACTACTCGTACAACAACTTCTACTGCTACAACTACCACAACTTTTGCTGCTACTACTACTACTACTACAAATACTACTACTACTACTAGTACTACTTCCACTACTACTGCTTCACCTACTTATACTACAATTACTACTAATATTACTACTACTGCTGTGACTGAGACCGGTACTACTATTTCTAGTACTACTACTCCTATTACTGTTTCTACTACTAGTACTAGTACTACTCCAACTAGGCTACTACTTCTGCTCCTGTTGCTGCTACTACTACTAGTACTACAACTACAACAAGAACAACTACTACTGCTGCTATTACTACTTCTATTGCAACTGCTACTACTACTACTAGTATTATTCCTACTACTTCTATTACTGCTACTATTGTTACTACGACTAATACCACTACTACTACCGCTGCAACTGCTACAGCTACTACTAGTCCTGTTACTTCCACAACTATAGGTACTACTTCTACCACTACAACTACAGCTACTATTCCTACTACAACTTCTAATACTACTAGTTTCGCTATGACTACAACAAGTACTATTGCAACTGTGATAGCCACTACTATTACTTCTAGCGCTACATCAACTAGTACTACTAACACTACTACTGCTACTAGAATAGCTAGTACTGCTTGTACAACTACTATTATTGCTACTATTACTGCTCCTACCACTACTATTAGTACTACTTCTACCACTACTGCTGCTATTGCACTTGCTGCTGCTGCTACTAATAGTGCTACTACTACTACTACTACTACTAAGACTTCCGCTACTACTACAACTACTACTATTGAGACTGCTACTTCTACTACTGCTACTACTACTACTATTACAACTAGTAGCACGCCAAGTACTCCTACTACTACTACTACTACTACTACTACTACAACTACAACTACTACTAGCGCTACTACAACGTAAACTACAACGACTACTGCCACTATCGCTACTTCTAATACTACAACAGCTACCACTACTGCTGCTGCTGCTACGACTACTATTTTTGTTGCTACTACAGCTGCTACTACTACCACATCTACTACTAAAACTACTGCTTCTACAACTATTACTACAACTTCTACTACTACTACTATTACTACTCGTACTAGTGCTACTACCACTACTGCACCTCCTCCTCCTCCTGCTACTACTACCACTACTACTACTCGTACTACCACATTCACTACTACTACTACGACTACTACTACTGCTGCTGCTGTTGCTACAACTACTTCTGTAACTACTTCCTCTACTACCACTAAAACTTCTATTTCTAATCCTTCTCCTATTACTACTACTACTTTTGCTCCTACTACTACTGCTGCTACGGCTGCTGCTGCTACTACTGTTACTACTACTACTGCTACTACAATGACTACAACAACAACAATAGCTACTATTACTACTATGATTACTACTACTGCTACATGTGCTGCTGCTACTACGACCACTACTACTGCTACTTCTACTACTGCTAATACCTCTACTACCGCTACAACCGCTATTTCCACCACCACCACTACTGCTGCTCCTATGACCACCACCACAACTAATACAACGACTACTCTACTGCTACTTCTACTACTACTATTATTACTGCAACTTCTACTGCTGCTACTGCTGTCACTACTACTAGTACTACTAATACCGCTGGTACTTCTACTACTACAACAATTGCTACTACTACTACTACTACTGCTAAAACTATGACTACTACTGCTATTAACTACAACTGTTGTTAAGGCTACGACTACTACTGCTATTACTGCTACTGATGCTACTGCTACTACTACAGGTACTACTACTACCACTACTACTACTACTACCATTATTACTAATATTGCTGCTACTATTACTACACTACTACTACAACTACTATTGCTAGCACTACTGCTATTCCAATAACTACTAGTATTACCACTGTTAATACTACTACTACTACTACCACCACCACCATAACTACTACTACCACGAATACTACTACTACTATGACTATTACTACTGCTACTACTATTGCTATTACTACCACTACTACTGCTACTGCTATTACTACTATTACTGTTCCTACAAGTACTACTACTTATACTGCAAGAAATACACCCACTTTGGTTGATACTGTTGCTACAACTGCTACTACTATTAGTAAAGCCACTACGATTGCTACAATTATTGCTTCTATTACTGCTATTACTACTACTGGTACTACTACTAATGCTACTGCTCTTGTTGCTTCTACTACTGATACAACTACAACTACAACTGCTGCTACTCAGACTCGTACAACTACTACTACTACTATTGAGACAGCTACTACTACTACGGCTGCCGCTGCTACTAATACTACTACTGCAACTACTACTATTGCTAAAACAATTGCAGCTCCTACAACTACTGTTACTACTTCTACTGCTACTTCGGTTGCTACTACCACTACTGCTACTACTACTACTACTACTGCCGCTACTGCAACTACTGTAAGAACTACAACTACTACTAATACTGCAAATACTACTATTACTGCTACTGCTATTACCTTTAGTACTACTACTAATACTACTTCTTTAACTACTACTACTACTGTTGCTACTATTACTAGCACTGCTCCACCTTATCTCACTATTAGTACTACTACAACCAGTAGTACCACATCTACTACTACAGCTACTACTACTGCAACTACTAAGACTACGACTCCAACTCCTACTACTACTACTACAGCTGTTGCTGCTCCTCCTCCTCCTCCTACTACTACAACTACTACTACTACTAGTAATTCTACTACTACCAATACAACTACTACTATTACTAGTGCTATTATTACTACTACTACTATAACTATAGCTACTACTACTGCTACGCCAACTAATACCTCTATACTTACTACTACTATGACTTTGACGTAGAGACAAGCATGGTAGACGAGGAAAACACCGTTGCCATTGTTAAGAACTCCTTGAATCCACAAGGAAGAGAGAAAATTCACTAAAGTAGAACTCTATTGAGAATAAAAGTTGTTCTCCCATCCATAGGACTTAAGGCCTATTTATACAAATGCTAGAAATCCAATTTGAGTATGTTTCTGGCTTCCCAAGTCCTAAACTGAATACAACTCAGTTTCAACCCATTAATTGGGTTGGTAGAAGTTCTAAATAAGTTAACCTACGAAAATAAAATCCTAAATAAGGATTCATCATTTCCAAGTCCTAAACTGAATAGAATTCAGCCCAAAATTAGTCTTGGGTTGGTGGAATCCGAAAAGAAGACTAAGACATCATAATGAAGGGAATTTAAACATAGAAAGGTACTAAGTAAGGTAAATCCTAAGTTTAAATAAAATAGTGAATCAAATCATTTGTCCTGGCCCCTTGACTTCTGAATTAGCTTCTTTTGATATTCCTGAACTTCCTTTGAGTGTCCTACATCAGTGTTCCCTTCTTGTAAAGAACTCATCCTCGAGTGATTTTTTCGTAACTTGTAGTCCTCTGGTGCATGGTAGTCAAATAAATCTTGAATATTAAAAGTGTTTGAGATTCCCAAATCCTTCGGGAGGTCGATGACATAGGCATTGCTATTTATCTTTCTTAGTATCTTCAGTGGCCCAATTTTCTTCTGTTTCAGTTTGTTGTAAGTTTCAGCTGGAAACCGTTCCTTCCTCAAGTGCACCATCACCAGATCTCTTTCTTGAAACTCTTTTGGATGCTTATGAATGTCCGCTTTAATTTTGTATTTGGTATTGTATTCTTCTAATTCTCTCCACCATATTGTCTGCAGCTATGCTTGTTCCTGGCAATTTGGGCAACACCACCAAATCCAGTTGGTGCTTTGGGGTTCTTCCATTGACAATTTCAAATGGCGATTTTCCCGTGGACCTGTTCTTCATCTTATTGAAAGCAAATTCAGCTTGTGCGAGTGCATAGTACCACTATTTTGGTTTGTCTCTTGCAAGACACCGAATGTTGTTTACAAGTGTTTGATTTACTACTTCAGTTTGTCCATCTGTTTATGGATGATAAGCACTGCTAAATTGCAGAGACGTATCAAATTAGCCACCCTTGTTGCATTTACTATCTTCTTACATGGAATGAAGTGTGACATCTTGGAAAATCTATCGACAACAACAAATACTGAATCTAAGCCTCATTGAGTCCTGGGGAGGCCCAAAACAAAATCCATCGATAGATCCTCTCATGGTACTACTACTACTAGTACTACTGCTACTCCTGCTACCGCTCTTATGACTACTTCTCATACTACTACTTCTACTACTACTATTGCTAATACAACAACTACTACTAGTACTACTCCTAATAATACTACAACTAATACTTCAATTACTATTGCTACTACAACTCCAGCTACTACTACATCTACTAGTTTTTCTCCTACTGTTACTGCTACTAGTACTACTACTACTACTATTACTACCACTACTACTACTACTCCAACTACTACTACTGCTACTGCAGGTACTACTACTATGACTACTACTACTGCTACCACTACTACTTGTACTACTACTACAACTACAGATAATACTGCAACTATTACAACTATAGATAATACTGAAACTAATGCAACTACAACAACTACCACTGCTATTGCTGCTACCACTACTATTGCTACAACTACTACTACGACGACTACTAATCTAAATACTATTGCTGCTGCTGCTGCTACTACTACTACTACTATTGCTACTACTGCTACAGAAGCTTCTGCTACAAATGACGCTACTACTACTACTAAAACTACTATTTCTACTACTACAACTATTACTACTATTACGACTATTACTACTACTGCTACGATTACTACTAGTACTACTACAGCTAATACCGCTATTGTTATAACTACTATAACAACTACTCCTACAACTACTACTATAGCTGCTATTGCAATTGCTACTACTATTATTGCTACTACTATTACTACTGCTACTACGGCGATAGCAATTAGTACTACTACTACTGCTGCTGCTATTGCTACTGCTTTAGCTGCGTCTACTACAATAACCCCACAAGTTCTAGTGCTACCGCTACTACTCCTACTACTACTACTGCTACTTCTTATGTTGCTACTACTACTAGTACTACTAGTACTACCACTAACACTGCTACTACTACGTCAGCTATTATTACTTCTATTACTACTCCTACTACTAATACTGCCACTACTACTACTACAACTACTGCTACTACTACTTCTACTACTACTACTACTACATCTACTTCTTCTACTGCTACTACTCCTACTAGTACTACTACTACTACTAAAGCAGCTACTATTACTGCTACCATAGCTACTATTGCTACCACTACTACTACTACTATAAACACTATTACTGCTACCAGTACTGCTGCTGCTACTACTATTACTGCTGCTATCACTACTACTTCTGCTACTACTACTACTGGTACTGTTACTACTTCTATTTTGACTACTTCTACTGCGGCTATTAATTCTACTAGCACTACTACTACTGTTGCTATTTCTCATGTTGCTACTATTACAACTGCTACAGCTACTACTACTACTGTAACTACTACTGCTACTACTTCTACTACTACTACTACTACTGCTACTACTTCTACTACTACTACTACTTCCGATCTACCACTACTACTACACTCATACTATTGCTATTATTACTACAGCCTCTACTTCTACTACTACTACTACTGCCTCTACTTCCACTTCTACTACTAATACTGCTAGTCTGCTACTACAACTATTTCTACTACTATTGCTAATACTACTACTACTCCCACTACTACTACTACTCCAGCTACTACTATTGCTACTACAGCTGCTGCTACTTCAACTTCTACTACTACTTCCATTACTACTACTACAACTCTAGTTACTACTACAACTACTACAACTCTAGTTACTACTACAACTACTACAACTACTACAACTACTATTGCTGCTACAACTACTACAACTACTACAACTACTACAACTACTACAACAACAACTACTGCTACTACCTCTACTACCACTACTACTAGCACTACTGCTACTACTTATACTACTGCTACAACTACTACTATTGCAACTACTACTATAGCTTCTACTATTATTACAACTACAGCTCCTATTGCTACAACTACTGCTACTACTACTACTATGGCTACAACTCCAACGGCTACTACTACAACTACTATTATTGCCACTGCCACTACTACTACTACTATTTCTACAATTACTACAGCTGTAGCTTCTACTACTACTTCTGCTGCTACTACTCTCAC
>RXID01011280.1:0-25458 GCA_005019695.1 Trichopus zeylanicus subsp. travancoricus
GTCTACTACTCCTACTCCAACTGATACTGCTACTACTGCTCCTACTACTACTACAACTACTTCCACTATGGCAACTACTACTACTACTGCTACTACTACAACTGCTAATATTACTACTACAATAACTATTAGTCCTACTAGTAATACTACAACAAAAACTACTACTACTACTACAACTGCTACAGCTACTACTACTACAACTAGTTCTACCACTACTCCCACTCTTACTACTACTCCTGCAACAACAATAACTAATCCTACTCCAACCACTACTAGTACAACTCTGACACCTTCCACTACTACAACTAGTACAACAACAACTACTACTACTAATACTTCTACTATTACTTCTACTCCAACTCCTACTACTACCATTACTACTACTAATACTATTATTGCTTCTATCGGTACTACTGCTACTACTACTCCATCGATTACTACTATTATTATTACTACTACTATTACTACTACAATTACTTCTGATGCTACTACTAGTACTACAACTACTACTCCTACAACTACTACCATTACTACAAATCCTACTACTACTACTACAACTACTACTCCTACCACCATTCTTGTTGCTGCTGCTACTGTTACGGCTACTGCAACTACTACTACTATTACTGCGACTACTACTACCACTGCTGCTGCTGCTGCTGCACCTACTACTACTGCTACTACTACATCTACTACTACTTCTACTATTGCTACTACTACTGCTACAATTACTACTGCTACTAGTACGAGTACAACTGCTACTGCTACAACTACTACTATAATTACTACTATTACTACTATTACTACTGCTACTACTACGACTACTGCCGCTGCTACTACTACTACTACTACAACTGCTACTCCTACCACTACTATTACAACACCAACAACTACTACTTTTACTTCTACTACTACAAGTACTGCTATTAGTACTAATACAACCACAACTACTACGACAACTACTGCTACTGCTTATACGACTACTACTACTACTACTATAACTACTGCTATATCTACTACTACAACTATTACTACTGTGACTACTGCTACTACTACTACTCCTACTACAATCGCTACTACAGTGACAATTATTACTAATTCTATTGCTGCTACTACTACTACTACTTCTATTACTACTATCACTACTGTTACTACTACTTCAGCTACACCAGCTATTATTACTACTACTGTTGTTGCTACTAGTACTGCTACTGTTGCCACTGCTACTCCTATTGCTGATACAACAACTACAACTACTATTACTACAACTACTACTTCTACAACTGCAACAACAACAACGACTACTACTTCTACTATTATTACTCCTTCTACTACTACTTATAATACTATCACTACAATTACTACAACTACTACTACCACTGCTACTATTGCTACTACTACTACAATTGCTACTATTACTACGGTTACTACTAGTTCTACTATTACTACTACTACTACTATTACTATGATTATTACTACTTTTATTACTACAACTATTACTACAACTACTACAGCTACTACTACAACTACGGCTACTACTACCACTACTGCCACTACTGCTACTACAACTACTGCTACTACTATACTACTACTGCTATTGTGGTTGCCTCTACCACTACTATTACTACTACAATTATAGCTGCTACTGCAATTACTACTACTACTACAACTACTACAGCTACTACTACCGCTACTACCACTTCTACTACTACTAGTGCTACCATAACAACAATAACTACTACTACTACTATAGCTACTGCCACTACTACTACAACTCATACTACTACTACTTCTCATGATACTACTCCTACTTCTGCTACATCTATTACAACAACAACTACTTCTACTATTACTACTACTACTGTTACGGATACTATTTCCCCTGCAACTAATATGTCTGCTGCTTCTACTGCTTCTACCATTGATAGTGACACTACCAAAACTACCACTACTGATACTACTACTACTACGATAACTTCTACTAGTACTACTACAGCAACTACTACTTTGCCACAACTACTGCTACTAGTATGACTACTGCTCCAGCTAGAACTGCTATCACTACTGCTTCTACTATTTCTGCTTTTACTACTACTACTATTACTACTACTACTACTACTACTACTACTAATGTTGTTACTACTACTAATGTTACTGCTACTACTTCAACTACTACTATTACAACTACTACTTCTCCGACAACTACTACTTCTGCAACTACTACTGCTACTCTTACTACTACTATAAAAATTGCCGCTACTGTTGGAATTACTACGACTAGAACTATGACTACAGTAACTACTAGTACTACTACTACTACAAGTGCTATTGCTACTACTACTACTACTACTGCTACTACTGCAGCTACTAATACTTCTACCACTACTACAACTGCTGCTACAGCTACTACTACTATAGCTATTACAACTGCTCATACTAGTACTACTTCTTCTACTATTGCAACTACTACTAAAACTGCTGCTACTACTACAGCTATTATTACTACCACTACTACTTCTACTACAATTACTACTACTACTTCTACAACTGCTACTATTGCTACTTCTGGTATGACTACTACTGCTACTACAAATGCAACTATTACTACTACTACTACTGTTACAACTTCTACTACTACTACCACTACAACTACTGCTACTGCTACTTCGGGTACTACGACAACCGGTACTACTACTACTACTACTCCGGCTGCTGCTACTTTGGGTTCTACTGCTACTACTGCCACCACTACTACTACTACCACTACTACTTCTACAAACACTACTACTACTACTACTACAACAACTACTACTACTTCTGCTGCTACTACTACTCCTACTACTACTATTACTACTACTAAGACAATTACTACTACTACTATTACTACAACTACTACTACTCCTGCTGTTGCTACGTCGGGTACTAGTACTACCATTGCCACTACTACTACTACTGCCACAACTACTTCTCGAAATGCTACTTTTGCTACTTCGAACACTACTACAACTCCTACTACTACTATTACTACTACTACTGCTTCTATTAATACTAGTACTACTACAGCCACCACCACTATTACTACTACTTCTAATACTACTAGTACAACTACTTCTACTATTACTAAAAATACTTCTACTAGTGGTACTGCTACTACTACTACTACTTCTGCTACTACGAATTCTAGTACTATAACAATGACTCTTGCTGCTACTACTTCTACTATGACTACTTCTGCTACTTCGACTGCTATAACTACTACTAACATAACTGCTACTACTACTAATACTAGTACTTTTGCTACTACCATTACCATAGCTGCTACTACTACTACTACTACTACTTCTACTACTGCCTCTACTACTATTGGTGCAGCAACTACTACTATTACTACTACTCCTACTACTACTACTACTATTACTTCTACTATAGTGACAACAACTATTACTATTACTACTACTGCTACCACTAGCAATACTACTACGGCTACTGCTACTGCTAATACTCATACTATAATAACTACTACTAGTACTTCTACTAGTACTAGTACTACTATCACTATTACTACTCTTATTACTACTGCTGTTGCTAAAACTGCTACAATAGCAACAACTACAGCTATTGTTCCTGCATCAACTTCTGCAATCGCTACTACGGCTACTGCTGCTATAGCTACCACTATTACTACTACAACAATTTCTACCACTGCTACTAATATTACTACATCTATTATGATTGCTACAACAACTACTACTACTACTTCCCCTCCTATAACTAATACTCCTGCTACTTTGGCATCTGCTACCGCTACTATTACTCATAGTACAACTACTACTACAACTACTTCTACAACTACTACTTCTACTACCATTAGACTACTACTACTACTACAACTACTGTTGCCACTATGGCTCCTATTGCTACTACTGCTACTACAACTATGATTGCTACTACAACTACTTCTATTACTACTACTACCACCACTACTTCTATTACAACTTCAATTACTACTTCTTCTAGTACAACTACTGTATGGCTACTGTGACTCCCACAACTACTATCACTATAATAACTACTTCTACAATAACTACTAATACTACTACTACTACCACTGTAGCTATTGCTGCTACCACTATTACTAATACTACTACTACTACCACAGCAGCTATTGCTGCTACCACTACTACTACTACTACTACTCCTATGCCTACTACTACCACTACAACAACTACTGCTGCTGTTGCTGCTGCTACTACAAATCCTACTATAGCTACTGCTACTACTGCTACAACTACTACTACTTCTACTACTTCTATTGTTACTACTATTGTAACAACTAGTACTACTATTACAACTACAATAGTAACTACTGCAAAAACTACTTCTACTACTATTACTACTACTTCTATAACTACTGCTACTATTACTTCAGGTACTACTACAACAGCTACTACTACTACTACTACTAATACTACTACTGCAACTTCTACCACCACTACTCCTACTATTACTTCTACAAATGCTAGTATTACTACTTCAGGTATACTACTACTACTACAATAACAATAACAATAATAATGGAAACAATAACAACTACTACTGCTACTGTTACTACAACTGCTACTACTGCTACTACTGCTCTGACTACTACTGTTACTGTAACTATTACTGCTACTGTACTATTGCCACTACTACAACAACGACCACTACTACCATCACTGCTACTATGACTACTACTACTTCTAATACTACTAGTACTACTATTGCTACTATTATTATGACTACTTCAACTACTACTAGTACTACGACTACTATAACTATAGCTGCTACTACTACTACTACTATCGCTACTTCTACTACTACTAATTCTACTATTATAACTATGACTCATGTTGCTACTACTTCAACTACTACTACTTCTATTACATTGACAGCTACTACTACTACTACTACTACCATTACTACTACTACTATTACTACTACTACTACTACTACTACTATTATTAATACTACTATTACTATAGCGGCTTCGACACCTGCTACTACTTTTACTACAGCTTCTACTACTACCACAACAACTACTATAGCTACTATTGCTAGTACAACTGCTACTACTTCTGCTACAACAACTGCAATAATTATTACTGCTATGACCTCCACTACAAGTACTACTACTACCACTACTGCTACCACTACTACTGCTACCGCCACTTTTATTACTACTACTACTCCTACTATCGCTACTACTCATATTCCTAATACTACTACCACTAGTGCTGCAACTGCTGCTACTATGGCTACTACTATTGCTAATACTACCACTATTACTGCTACTAATACAACTAATGCTGCAACTACTACTACTACTTCAAATATTACAGCTGTCACTGCAGCTGCTACTTCTACTACTACTTCTACTATAGTAGCTACTACTACTACTAATACTTCTTCTACTACTACTGCTAGAAAAACTACAACTACTACTACTACTTCTACTACCATTTCTACTTTTGTTGCTTCTACTACTATTAGTAGTAGTAGTAGTAGTAGTAGTAGTTGTTGTTGTTGTATAAGTAGTAATAGCAGGCGTAGTAGTAGTAGTATAAGTAGTTGTGGTAGTTATAACTATAGTAGTAGTAGTAGAAGTAGTAGTAATAGTACTTGTTGTAGTAGTAGTTGAAGTAATAGTAGTAGTAGCTATAATACTACTAGCGATAGTAGTATTAGTAGGAGAAGTTGTAAGAGTAGTAGTTGTAGTAGTAGCAACAATGATTATAGCAGTAGTAGTAGTAGTAGAAGTAGTAGTAGTAGTAGTAGTAGCAGTTACAATAGTAGTAGTAGCAGTAGCAGTAGTAGTAGCCACAGTACTAGTAGAAATAGTAGTAGTAACAATACTAGTAGCAGTAGTACCATAGTGCTAATAGCAGTCGTAGTAGCAGCATTTGTAGTTTTTATCATTGTAGTAGTAGTAGTAGTAGCAGAAGTAGTAGTTATTGTAGTTATTGTAGCATTTGTAGTAGTAATAATAGCAATAGTAGCAGCAGTAGTATTAGTTGTAGTAGTAGTAGGAGGAGGACAAGTAGCAATAGTAGTAGTAGTAGTGGTAGCAGTAGTCCTAATAGTAGAAGATGTAATAGCAGCAGTAGTACTAGCACTAGTAGTAGCAGATGCACTAGTAGTAATAGTAGCAATAGTAGTAGTAGTTGTAGCATTTGTCGTAGTAGTAGTAGCAAAAGTAGGAGTTCCAAAAGTAGTTGAAGATGTTGTAGCAGTATCAGTACTAGTAGCCGTAGCAGTTGTATTAGTAGTATTTGTAGCAGCAGCACAAGCAACAACATTAGAGGTAGTAGTAGTATTACTAGAAGTAATAGCACGAGCAGCAGCTGCAGCAATAGTAATCTTTGTTGTTGTTGTAGTATTAGTAAGAGTAGCAGTAGTAGTAGTGGTAGTGGTAGTAGTAGTCGTAGTTGTAGTGGTAGTAGTAGTATTAGTAGTACTTGTACTAGTAGTACTAGTAGTAGTATTAGTTATAGTAGTAATAACAATGGTAGTTGGAGGAAAAGTAGTAGCAAAAGTAGTAGTAGTAGCAGCAGGTGCTGCAATAGTATTAATAGGAGAAGTAGTGATAGTAGTAGTAGTCACAGCAGTAGTAGCAACAACAGTAACAGTAGCAATAGAAGTAACAGTAGTAGTAGTAGTAGAACAAGTAGGAGTAGCAAAAGTAGTAGAAGCAGTACTAGCAATATCTGTAATAGTAGCCACTGCAGTTGTATTAGTTGTAGTTGCAGTAGCAACAGAAGTTGCAGTAGCAACAGAAGTTGCAGTATTAGTGGCGATAGTAATATTACTAGAAGTAGCAGTTGTCTTTGTTGTTGTAGCAGTAGTTGTAGTAAGAGTATCAACAATAGTAGTAGTGGTGGTTGTAGTTGTCCTAGCAGTGGTAGTACCATTAGTGGTGGTGGTAGTAGTAGTAGCAGCTGGAGTAATA
Source organism: Trichopus zeylanicus subsp. travancoricus (assembly GCA_005019695.1). NCBI lineage: Eukaryota > Viridiplantae > Streptophyta > Magnoliopsida > Dioscoreales > Dioscoreaceae > Trichopus > Trichopus zeylanicus. The sequence goes on from RXID01011280.1 coordinate 6,986, forward strand.
GCAGTAGTTGGAGCAGTAGTTGTAGTAGTAGTAGTAGCTATAGTATTAGTGGCAGTAGGAGTAGTAGAAGTAGGAGTTGTAGCAGTAGTAGTATTAGCATTAGTCATAGCAGTAGCAGTAGTAGTAGTTGCTATAGTAGCAGTAGTAGTAGTTGCTATAGTAGTAGTAGTAGTAGTAGTAGTAGTAGTAGTAGTAGTAGTAGTAGTAGTAGTAGTAGTAGTAGTAGTAGTAGTAGTAGTAGTCGTCGTAGTCGTCCGTAGTACGTAGAGCGTAGTAGTACGTCGTCGTAAGTCGTCAGTCGTCGTAGTACGTCTCGTCGTCGTCGTCAGTCCGTCGTCGTCGTCGTCGTCGTCGTCGTCGCGTCGTCTCGTCGGTAGTCGTCGTCGTCGTCTCAGTCGTCCAGTCAGTCGTCGTCGTGAGTCTCAGTCGTACGTCGTCGTCGTCGTAGTCGTCCGTCCGTCGTTCGTCGCGTCGTCGTCGGCTAGTCGTCGGTCGTACGTCTTACCTGTCGTCGAGCTCCGTCGTCGTCGTCCGTCGTCGTCGATCGTCGTAGTCTAGTAGTCGCGTCGTCGTCGTCTGTCTCGAGCGGCGTACGTCGTACGTCGTACGTCGTCGTCGTATCGTCTCGATCGTCGATGTCGTTGTCGTCGTAACGTCGTCGTCGTTTTGTCCGCCGTCGTCGCCGTAGTAGCAGTAGTAGCAGATAGTAGTAGTCGTAGTGTAGTAGTGAGTCTAGATCATAGTCCGTCATCGTAGTACCTGGTGGGCCGTCGTAGTCAGTCGTAGTCGTCGTAAGTAAGTCAGTAGTCGTCCCTACGCGTCGATCCCGCGTAGTCCGCGTTTGGAGTCAGTCAGTCGTCGTCGATACTCCTCCTCCTCACGCTACGATCGTTACCTCCTAGTCGCCGGCGATCTCGGCCGCGCCGTCGTTGTGTTGTCGCTGAAGTAGTTATAGTAGTAGCTATAGTAGTAGTCGTGGTAGTTGTTATAGCAGCAGTATTAGCAACAACAACAGCAGGAGTTGTAGTAGCAGCAATGGTAGTAGCAGTAGTAGTTGTAGTGGTAGTAGTAGGAGAAGTCATAGTAGAAGCAGTAGCAGTAGTTGAAGTATAAGTAGCAGTTGTTTTGGTTGTAGTAGAAATAGCAGTTGTAGCACAAGTTGCAATAGTTGTGGTAGTTGTTGTAGTCATAGTAATAGTAGTAGCAGCAGTAGCTGTAGAAGTAGTAGCTAAAGTAGTTGTTGTAGTAGTTGTAGCAGTTGTATCATCCGTAGTAGTAGTAGAAGTAGTAGTAGAAGTCATAGAGGTATCATTAGTAGTAGAGTAGTAGTAAGACCATCAATAGTAGCCATTGTAGGAGTGGTAATAGCAGTAGCCTCAGTAGTAATAGTAATTGTTGGAGTAGTAGCAATAGTAGTAGCATTAGTTATAGTAGTAGTAGAAGTCGTAGTAGTAGCTATAGTAGTAACTCGACCTATAGTAGTTATGGTAGTAGTAGTCATAGTAGTAGGAGCTGTAGTAGTTATTATCAGAGAAGCAATAGCATTGGGAGTTCTTGTATCAATAGTAGTAGTTGTTGGAGCAATATTAGTTGGAGTTGTAGTAGCAACAGCCGTAGAAGTAGCAGGAGCAGTTTCAGTAGTAATAGGAGTTGTAGTAGTGGTAGTAGAAGCAGCAGTAGAAGTAGTAGGAGTATTAGTAGTAGTTGAAGTAGTAGTTGCAGTAGCAAGAGTACTTGTAGTAGTTGTTCTCATAGCTATAGTCGCAATAGTAGCAGCATTAGTCCTAGTACTAGCAGTAGTATTAGTAGTAGTAGCAACACCAGAAGTATCAGTAGTAGCAATCATAGTAGTAACAGTAGAAGTAGTAGTAGTAGTAGCAGCAGCAGCAGTAGTAGTTGTAGTAGTAGTAGTAGTAGTAGTAGCAGTAGTCATAATAGTAAAAGAGGTAGCAGTAGGAGTAGCAGCAGTAGTAGCAGCCGTAGTAGTAGTAATAGTAGTAGCAGCAGCAGCACAGCAGCAGTACTAGTAGTAGTTATTGTTGTTCTCGTAGTAGTAATAATAGTAGTAGTAGTAGTTATTAGTAGCGATAGCAGTAGCAATAGTAGTTATAGTAGTGATAATCGCAGTAGTAGCAGCAGTAACAGTCATAGTAGTTGTAGTTGTAGTTTTAGTAGTAGTAGTAGTGGTAGCAATAGTAGCGAAAGTAGTTATAGTAGTAGTCATGGCAGTCATAGCAATAGTAGCAAAAGTAGTAGTAATAGTAGTAGTAGTAGTAGCAGTAGTAGTAGCAGTAATTACAGAAGCAACAGTAGTTGTAGTTGCAGCAGTAGTAGCAGTAGTAACAATAGCAGAACTTGTTGCAGTAATAGTAGAAGTAGGCATAGCTGTAGTGGTGGTAGTAGTTGTAATAGTAGTTGTTGTAGTGGAAATAGTAGTCATTGTTGTAGTAGTACTAGTATTAGTAGTAATAGTAGTAGTAGTAGTGGTATTAGTGATAGAGGGAGTAGTAGTGTTAATAGTAATAGTAGTAATAGTAGTAGTAGAAGTAGTAGTATTAGTGGTAGTCCTAGTTGTAGTTGTAGTAGAAGAAGTAGTAGTAGTAGTCGTAGCAGCCATTGTAGTAGTAGAAGTAGTAGTTGTTGTTGTTATTTTAGCCGTAGTAGTAGCAGAAGTAGTAGTAGCTGCCATATTAGTAGTAGAAGGAATAGGAGATGTAGTAGTAGGAGTAGCAGTTGCAGTCGTAGTCATAGGATTAGTAGCAGTTGCAGTAGGAGTATCATTTGTAAAAACAATAGTAGTTATGGTTGTTGCTAGAGTAGTAGTAATAGTAGCGGTCAGAGTAGAAGAAATAGTAGCAATAGTAATTGTAATAGAGCAGCAGCAGTAGTAGTAATAGTAGCAATTGTAGCAGAAATATTAGCAGTTGCAGTAGCTGTAGTAACAGTAGTCATAGAAGTAGGAAAAGTAGTAGTAGTAGTGGCAGTAGCTGCTGCGGCTGCTACAGGGGTAGTAGCAGTTGTAGTACCAGTCATAGTAGTAATAGTAGTAAAAGTACTGGTAGCAAAAATTGTAGTTGTGGCAGTTGCAGTTGGGGTTGTAGAAGTAGTAGTAGCAGGAGTATAAGTTATAGTAGCAATAGTAGCTATAGCAGCATGGGCAGTTGCCACTGTAATAGTTTTAGTAGAAGTAGTAGGAATAGTAGAAGCAGCAGTTGTAGTAGTGATAATACCAGTAGCAGCTATAGTTACAGTAGTAGAGGTAGTAGTAGTAGTTTTAGTTGTTGGGGTGGTAGTAGTAGTAGTAGAAGCAACAGTAGTAGTAGTAATAGTAGCAATAGTAGTAGCATTAGTAGTAGTAGTAGTAGTAGCAATAATAGCAGTAGAAGCAGCTGTAACAGTCGTAGTAGTTGTAGTAGTAGTTTTAGTAGTAGTAGGAGTTGTAGTAGTAGTAATAGTAGTGGCAGTAGTAGAAGTAGTAGCAGTAATAGCAATAGTAGCAGAAGTAGTAGTAGTAGTAGGAGTTGTAGTAGTAGTAATAGTAGTTGCAGTAGTAGAAGTAGTAGCAGTAATAGCAATAGTAGCAGAAGTAGTAGTAGTAGTAGAAGTAGCAGTAGTAGTCGTGGCAGCCGTAGTAGCAGTAGCAATAGTAGTAGTTGTTGCTATTGTTGTTGTAGTAGTTGTAGTAGTAATAGTATACGTAGTAGTTGCAGCAGTAGCAGTAGTTATAATAGTAGTAGTCGAACCAATAGTAGGAATAGCAGTATTTGTAGTAGTAGTAGTAGTAGCCATAGCAGTAGTAGTGATAGTAGATATAGTAGAAGTAGTAGTAGTAGTAGTAGTTGTAGTAGAAATAGTAGTCGTAGTTGCAGTAATAGTATTATTTGTGATAATAGCCGCAGTTGCAGCATCAGCAGTAGTAATAGTAGCAGTAGTAGTAGAAGTAGTAGTATTCATAGTAGTAGTAGTCGTAGTCGTAGTAGTAGTTGTATTGGGCATATTAGTTGTCATAGCAGCCGTAGTTGTACCGTAAGTAATAGAGCAGAAGTAGTAATTATAGAGATAGTAGTTGCAGTAGTGATAACAATAGTAGTAGCCGCTATATTAGTTGTAGTGGTATTAGTAGTAGCTGTAGTAGAAGGAGCAGGAATAGTAGTAATAGTATTAGTAGCAGTAGGAGTAAAAGAAATAGTTGCAATAATAATAGAAGCAGAGTAGCAGCAAAAGTTGTAGAAGTAGCTGTTGTAGAAGCGATAGGAGTAATAGCAATGGCATAATTAGTAGTAGCCGCAGTAGTTGTAGCCATTGCACTAGTTGCAGTTAGGGTTGTTATAGTACTAGTAGTTGTAGTGGTAATATTAGCTGTAGCAGTAGTAGTGGTTATAGTAATTGTAGTTGTAGCAGTAGTCATAGAAATAGGAGAAGTAGTAGTAGTAGTTACAGTAGCCTCAGCGGCAGCAACAAGAGTAGTACCAGTTATAGTAGTCATTGTAGTAGCTGGAGTAGGAGTTGATGTTGTAGTAGCAATAATAGCTATAGCAGAATGTTTAGTTGTAGCTGTAGTGGCAATAGTAGTAGTAGTAGCAATCGTAGCAGTAGGAATAGTAGTATTGATAATAGCAGTATTGATGTAGTAGTAGCAGTAGAAGTAGTAGTAGTTGTTGTTGTTGTAGCAGCAGTAGTAGTAGAAGTAGTACAAGTAGTAGTAACTATCGTAGTAGCAGTAGTAGTAGTTGCAGTAGTAGTTGTAGTAGTAGTAGTAGTAGTAGTAGTAGTAGTAGTAGTAGTAGTAGTAGTAGTAGTAGTAGTGGCAGTAGTAGTGGCAGTAGCAGTAGTAGTAATAGTTACATTAATAGTAGTGTTAGCAACTGCAGCTATAGTAGTAGTAGAAGAAGTTGCTGTAGTGGTAGTAATTATGGTTGTATTAGTAGTAGCAGTAGCAGCAGTAGTAGCAGTATTAGTAACAGTAGTACTAGAAGTAGTTGTATTAGTTGTAGCAGTAGCAGCAGTAGTTGTATCCGTAGTAGCAGTTGTATTAGTAGTAGCAGTAGTAGCAGCAGTAGCAGTAGTATTAGTTGTAGTGGTTATAGTAGTAACAGAAGTAGCAGTATTCTTAGTAGTAGTAATAGTTATAGTAGTAGTCATAGTTATAGTAGTAGTAGTAGTAGGAGTAGTAATAGGAGTAGTAGTAGTACTAGTATTAGTAGTACTAGTAGTAGTTGTTGTTGTTGTAGCAACAGTAGCAGTTGTAGCTACATAACAATAGTAGTAGTAGTAGTAATAGTAGTAGAACAAGTGCTAGTCATAGCATTAGTAGTTGTTGTTGAAGTAGTTGTATTTAAAGTAATAGTAGTAGAAGTAGTAGCAACATTAATAGTAGTAGTGGTGGGAGCAGTAGTATTAGTAGGAGTAGCTGTAGTAGTAGTGGCAGTAGTTGTAATAAGAGTAGTAGAAGTAGTTGGAGTAGTAGCAATAGTAGCGTTAGCATCAGTAGTAGCAGTAGCGGCATTATCATTAGCACTAGTAGCAATAATAGTAGTAGTAGCAGTAGTAGTAGTAGCAGCAGCAGTAGCAGTAGAAGCGGCTGTAGAAACTATAGTACTAGTAGTAGCAGCAGCATCAGTAGTAGTTGTTGTTGCAGCATTCGTAGTAGTAGTAGCAGCAGCTCCTACAGTAGTACCAGCAATAATATTAGCAAATGTAGGAGCAATAATACTAGTGGTTGTAGTAGTAGTAGCAAGTAGAAGTAGTAGCAGTAGTCCTACTACTAGTAGTAGTTGAAGCAGTAGTTGTAGTTGTAGCTATAATACTAGTAGCAATAGTAATAGTAGTTGGAGAAGTTGTCAGAGTAGAAGTTGGAGCCACAGTTGCAGCAGCAGTAGTAGATGTAGTAGTAGTAGCAGTAGTAGTAGTGGTGGTGGTGGTGGTAGTAGTTGTAGTAGTGGTCGCAGCTGCATCAGGAGTAATAGAAATAGTAGTAGTAGTAGTTATTATTGTTGTTGTAGTAGTAGTTATAGAAGTAGCCACAATAGTAATAGAAGTAGTGGTGGTGGCATTTGTAGTCGTAGTCATAGTAGTAGCAGTATTGATAGTAGCAAAACTAGCAGTTGCATTAGTAGTAGAAGTAGTTGTAATTATAGTAGTTATAGCATCTGTAGTAGTTGTAGTAGCAATAGTAGAGCAGTAGTATTATTAGTTGTAGTAGTAGTAATAATAGTAGAAGTCGGAGGATTACGTAGTAGCAGTAGTAGTAATAGTAGTTGTAGCAGTAACAACGATAAACCAGTAGCAATAGCAGTAATAGTAGTAGGAGTAGTAGTTGTAGTAACAGTAGCAAAAGCAATAGTAGTAGTGGAAGCAGTAGGAGCAGTAATAGTAGTAGTTGTTGTTGTAGCAGTAGTAGTAGTAGAAGTAGTAAAAGTAGCAAAAGTAGTAGTAGTAGTTGTTGTTGTTGTTGTATTTGTAGTAGCTGGAGGAGTATCAAAAGTAGTAGAAGAAGTCACAGTAGTATCAATAGTACTAGTAGTTGCACTAGCAGTAGAAGCAGTAGCATTTGTGCGCATCTTAGTATTGCTAGTAGTAGTAGCAGAATCAGCAGAAGTAGTGGTTGTTGTTGTAGCTGTAGTAGTTGTAGTAGTAGTAGTAGAAATATTATAGGAAGCAGAAGTAGTAGCAGAAGTACTAGTGGTAGTTGTAGTAGAAGCAGTAGCAGTAATAGTAGCAATAGTTGTAGTAGCAGTAGTAGCAGTAGTAGTAATAGTAGTAGTAGCAGCATTAGTCATGCAACACTAGCAATAACAGCAGCACGACTACTAGTAGTAGCTGCAGCAGTAGTAGCAGAAGTAGTTACAGTAGTACTTGTAGTTGTTGTAGTAGAATCAGTAGTAGTAGTAGTAACAACAGTGGTAGTAGTGGTATTAGTAGTAGCAATAACAGTAGTCGTAGCAGTAACAATCGTTGTTATTGTTATTGTAGGAGAAGTTGTAGTAGCTGTGGTAGTAGTAGTTGTAGTTGTTGTTGTTGTAGTTGTAGTAGTAGTAGTAGTCTTAGTAATAGTAATAGTAGTAGTTATAATAGTAGTAGCAGCAATTGTAGTAGTAGTAGTAGTATTAGTGTAGCAGTAGTCGTTGTAGTAGTAGTGGCAGTAGTACTAGTAGTAGTTGTAATATTTGTCAATATTGTAGTGGTAGTAGAAGTAGCAGTAGTATTAGTTGCCACAGTAGTAGTAGTTGCAAAAGTAGTAGTTGATGTAGTAGTAGAAGTCACAGTAGGAGCAAAAGTTGTTGTAGTAGTAGTTGGAGCAGTAGTATCAGTAGTCGAAGTAATAGTAGTGGCAGCATAAGTTGTAACCATAGTAGTAGAAGCAGCAGTAGTTATAGTAGTAGATGTACTAGTAGAAGGAGAAGTAGTAGTAGTAATAGCAGCAGTAGAAGTGGAAGAAGTAGTAGTACTAGGAGAACTTGTAGTTGTTGTAGAAATAGTAAAAGTAGCATCTATAGTAGTACTAGTGGTAGTAGTAGTAGTGGTAGCAGTAGTAGTAGCAGTAATATTAGCAGTAGTGGTAGTAGGAGTAGTAGTAGCAGTTGCAGTAGTAGGTGATGTAGTAGTAGAAGTAGTAGCAATAGTTAAGGTAGAAGTAGTAGTAGTTGTACTAGAAGTTGCAGTTATAGCGTAAGTTGCAGTAGTCGTAGTAGTGGCAGTATTAGCAGTAGTTGAGATAATAGTAGTCACAACAGTAGCAGCAGAAGTAGTAGCCGAAGTAGCAGCAGAAGTAGTAGTAGTATTTGGAACAGCTAAGGTATTAGTAGTAACAGTTGAGGTAGTAGTAGTCGTAGCAAGGGCTACAGTAGTTGTGGTAGTTGCAGTCGTAGCAGTAAGAGAAGTAGCAGTGGTTGTCGTAGAAGTAGTGGGAGTGGGAGTTCTAGAAGTAGTAGTAGTAGTTGTTGAAGCGGTATTACTAGAAGTTGTAGTAGCAGCAGTCATACTTGTAGAAGAAGCAGTAGTAGCTTAAGTAGTAGGAGAAGAAGAAGTAGTAGTAGTTTTAGTAGTCGAGGTAGTAGCAGTAGTTGTAGCAGCAGCAGCAGTAGAAGTAGTAGTAGTAGTAGTAGTCACTGTCGTAGTAGTAGCACTAGGAGAAGTAGGAGAAGAAGTAATAGCAGTAGCTGTGGCAGTAGCAGTAGCGGTAGTTGTAGCAGTTTAGTAGTAGCAGTAGTGGTAGAAGTAGCAATAGACGCAATAGCGGTAACAATAGTAGAAGTAGTAGGAGAGGTAGCAGCAGTAGCATTAGATGTCATTATAGCATTAGTAGCTATCACAGTTGTAGTAATAGTAGTCATTGTTGTAGTAGCAGTAGTAGTAGTTGTAGAAGCAACAGTAGCAGTAGCTACAACAATAGTAGTAGTATTAGCAGGAGCATCACCAGCAGTAGCAGAATCAGTAGTAGTTGTAGTTTGAGAAGTAGTAGTATTGGTAGTGATATTAGCAGCAGCAGCAGCAGCAGTAGTAGTAGTTATAGTAGTAGTAGCAGTAGCAGTAGTCTTATAAGTAGTAGTAGTTGTTATAGTTGTAGTGGTAGTTATAGTAGTAGTAGTTGTTGTTATAGCTGTAGTAGGTAGTTATAGTAGTAGTAGTTGTTGTAGTAGTAGTTATAGTAGTAGTAGCAGCAGTAGTAGAAGTAGTGGTGGTTGTAGTAGTAGTATTAGTAGTTGTAGTTGCTGTTGCTGTAGTAGCAGTAGCAGTTATAGCAGTAGTAGGAGTAGTAGTTGTAGTAGTAGTAATAGTAGTAGTAGAAGTAGTAGTGTTAACAGTAGTAGTCATAGCCGTAGTGGTAGTTATAGTAGAAGTAATAGTAGTAGAAGTAGCAGCAACATTAGTAGTAGTAGTAGTAATAATACAAGTTGTAGCAATAGTAGTAGTGGGAGCAATAGTGTTAGTAGACGTAGTAGTAGTAGCAACAGAGCAGTAGAAGTAGTAGTAATAATAGTAGTAGTAGTAGTTGGAGCAGTTGTAGCAGTAGTAGCTATAGTAGCAGTTATAACAGTAGTGGTGGAAGCAGCAGCAGTAGTCATAGGAGTAGAATAAGCAGTAGAACTAGCAATAATTGCAGCAGTAGAAATAGTAATAGTTGGTGTAGTCGAAGTAGGAGAAGTAGTAGTAGTAATTGTAGTAGTAGTCCTAGTAGCAAAAGTAGTAGTAGCAGTCGTAGAATTATAGTGGCAGTAGATACCATATTGATAGTTGTAGCAGTTGTAGTAGTAGTCAGAAAAGTAGTAGTAGTAGTAGCTATAGCTTTAGTAGTAGTAGTTGTAGTAGAAGTAGTAGTTGCAGTAGCAGTGGTATCAGAGCTAGTACTAGTTATCGTACCAATAGTAACTATTGAATCAGCAGTAGTTGTTGCAGTAGCAGAAGTAGTAGCTTTGAAAGTAGTAGAAGTAGTAATAGTAGTAACAGCAGTAGTACTAGTAGAAGTTGTAGTAGTAGCAGGATAAGTGGTAATAGTAGTTATAGTAATACTTGTAGTATTAGTAGTAGTAGCCGCATTAGAAGCGGCAGTAGCGGTAGTAGTTATTGTCGTAGCAGCAGTAGTACAAGCGATTGTAGTAGTAATTATAGTAGTAGTAGTAGTCATAATAGTAGTAGTAATAGCAATAGTGGTAGTAGTATTAGTAGTGGCAGTTGAAGTAGGAGTAGTAGTAGTAGCAGTGATACAAGTAGGAGTAGTAGTAGTAGTAGTAGTGATGGTAGTAGTTGTAGTAGTAGTCACAGTATTAGTTGTAGCCGTAGTAGGCATTGCAGTAGTAGTAGTAGTAGTAGCAGCAACAGCAGCAGCAGCAGTAGGAGTAGTTGGAGTAGTAGTATTAGCATTAGTGGTAGCAGTAGTAGTAGTAGTAGTAGTTGCTGTAGAAGTTGTATTAATCGTAATAGTAGTAGCATTAGTAGTACTAGAAGAAGTAGTGGTTGTAGTAGTAGTAGCACACGTAATAGTCCTAGTGGTAGTTGTTGTAGTTGCAAAAGTAGTAGTAGTAGTTCTAGAAATTGAAGTTGTAGCAGTAATGGCGGTGGTGGTGGTGGTAGTAGTAGTAGTGCTAGTAGTAGTAGTAGTAGTATAAGTCGTAGAAATAGTGGCCAATGATGTAGTAGTGCTACTACCGGTAGTCGTAGTAGTCATAGTTGTCGTAGCGGCAGAAGTAGTTGCAGTAGTAGTAGTAGTCATAGTTGCAACTGTTGTAGCAGTAGTAGTAATAGCAATAGAAGTTGCCACACAAAAAGTAGAAGTTGCAGCTGGAGTATCAGTAGTAGCAGGAGTGGTTGTAGTAGAATTGGTAGTAGGTGTAGTAGTTGTGGTAGGACTAGACCAACAGTAGCATAAGCTGTAGTACTAGTAGTAGCAGTAGTAGCAATGTTGAAGTAGTAGTAGTAGTGGCTGTAGTAGCAAAAATAGCAATAGTTGTAGTAGCTGTAGCAACAACAGCGCAGCAGAAGTAGTAGTAGCAGTGGAGGGAGTAGTAATTGTCATAGTGGTAGATGTAATAGTCGTTGTAGTAGGAGTAGTAGTAGTAGTGGTAGTAGTAGTAGTATTAGTAGTAGTAGTAGTAGAAGTAGTCATAGTAGTAGTAGTAGCAGAAGTAGTAGTAGAAGTGGTAGTAGTAGCAGTAGTAGTAGAAGTAGTAGAAGAAGTACCAGTAGTCATAGTAGCAATTCTAGAAGAACAAGTTGTATTAACATTTGTGGTAGCCGCAATATTAGTAGTAGTAGTGGTTGTAGTATCAGTAGTGGTAGTAGCAGCAGCCGAAGTGGAAGTAGTAGCTATCGTAGTAGTAGTAGCAACAGCTATAGTAGTTGTTTCAGCAGTAGCAGTAGCAGCAGTAGTAGTAAAAGCTGCAGTAGTAGTATTAGTAGTAGCAGAAGTCACAGTTGTATGAGTAGTAATAGGAGCAGCAATTGTTGAAATAGTAGTAGTTACAGTAGTTATAGCAGCAGCAGTAGTAGCAATTGTAGTAGTCACACTAGTTGTAGCTTTATTAGTAGTAGTAGTAGTAGGTGTTGCAGTAGTACCAGTAGTTGTAGTCATTATAGCAACAGTAGTAGTAGTAGGAGTAGCAGTAGTTGAAGTAGTATTAGGAGTAGTGTTAGTACTACTCGCAGTAGAAGAAGTAGCAGTAGTAGTCGCATAAGTAGTAGGAGTAATAGCAGTAGATGTACTAGTTGTAGTAGTTGTAGTTGTACTTGTAGTAATATTAGTAATAGTAGTAGTAGTTGTAGTAGTAGCAGTAGTAGTAGAAATAGTAGTAGCAGAAGTGGTAGTAGTAGAAGTAGTGGTAACAGCAGTAGTATTAGAAGTAGTATTATTAGTTGTAGTACTAGTGTTAGTAGCAAAAGTAGGAGTAGTAGTAGTATTAGTAGTAGAAGTAGTTGTGGAAGTATTTGTAGTAGTAGTATACAAGTAACTGTAGTAGCAGTAGTTGCAATAGTTGTAGTAATAGTAGTAGTGGTTGTAGCAAAAGTAGTATTAGCTGTAGTAGGAGCAAGAGTCATAGTAGTAGCATTAGAAGTAGTATCAGTTTTATTAGCAATAGAAATAGTAATAGTGCTAGTCGTATTGGTAGTAGTAGTAGTAGTTGTTGTTGTAGTAATTGTAGTAGTAGTTATTGGAGCGGCTGTAGTAGAAGTAGTAGGACAAGCTGTTTGTAGTAGTAGAAGTTGAAGTACTAGTAGTCATTGTAGTATTAGGAGTATCATTAGTAAAAATAATAATAGTGGCGGTGGTAGTAGTAGTAGGAGTACAAGTAATAGTGGTTGCCCTAGTAGTTGCAGTAATAGTAGTAGTTGTTGATGTTGTAGGAGCAGCAGCAGTAGAAGCAGTAGCTGTAATTATAATAGTAGAAGTAGCATTAGTAGTTGGAGCAGGGCAGCAGTATTAGTAGTAGTAGCAATAGTAGTAGTGTGATTTGCATAAGGAGCAATAATAGTAGTTGTAGTAGTTGTAGTAGTAGTAGCAAGTAGTCAGAGTTGTCGGAGAAGTCGCAAGAGTCGTAGTAGCAGCAGCGACAGTAGCCACAGTGGTAGTTGTTGTAGTAGTGCACTAGTATTGGTAGTAAAAGTAGAAGTACCAGAAATACTTGTAGTAGTATTAGTAGTAATAGTAATACTAGTGGCAATAGCAGTAGCAGTAGTAGTAGTTGGAGCAGTAGAAGTAGTTGTAGTAGTAGCAGTAGTAGTAGTACCAGCGATAATCGAAATAGTAACAATAGAAGCTGCTATAATACTAGTATTAGTAGTAGTTTTAGTAGTTGGGGTAGTAGTAGTAATAGTTGTAGCAGTCATAATAGTAGTATTAGTTGCAGTAGTAGCAGTAGCAATAGTAGTAGCAGCAGTTGCAGTAGTAGAAGTAGTAGTTGCAATAGTAGTAGCAGTAGTAGCAGCAGTAGTAACAGTAGTAGTAGACGTTGCAATTGTATTAGTAGTAGTAGTAATAGTAGTAGTACTAGTAGTAGCAAAAGTAATAGTAGCAATAGTAGTAGCTATTGCAACAGTCGTAGGAGTTGTAGTAGTAGCAATAGCAGCAGTTGCAATACCAGTAATAGTAGCATTAGTAGTAGCAGCAAAAGCAGCAGTAGCCATAGTAGTAGTTATTGTTGTTGTTGTAGTGCTAGCAATAGCAATAGTAGTAGTAGTAGTAGTGCTAGTAGTAGAAGTAGCAGCCGTAGGAGTAGTAGTAGTTGTTGTTGTAGTAGCAATAGTAGTAGCAAATGTTGTAGCAGTAGTAGTAGTAGTAGTGTACCAATAGTAGGAGAAGAAGTCATAGTAGTAGAAGTAGCGATAGTTGTATTAGTTTTAACAGTAGTAGTTGTTATTATTATAGTAGAAGTTGCAGTCATAGCTGTAGTAGCTGTAGTTGTTATAGAAGTCGAAGTGGTGGTAGTACTAGTGGCATTAGTAGTGGTACCAGTAGTAGTTGTAGTAGTAGTTGGAGCTGGAGAAATAGTAGTAGCGAGAGTAGTAGTTGTAGTAGTAGTAGCAGGTGTAGTAGTAGTAGTAGTAGTAGTAGTAGTAGTAGTAGTAGTAGTAGTAGCAGCAGCAGCAGCAATAGTTGTGGTAGTAGTATAGTAGATGTTACGACAGTAGTAGAGTAGTAGGCAAGATAGTAGCAGTAGTTTTAGTTGTTGTTGTAGTGGCCATAGCAGCAATTGTAGTAATAGTAGTAGTGGTACTAGCCATAGTAGTAGAAGTAGTGGTAGTAGTAGCAGTAGTAGGAGATGTAGTATTTGCAGTAGTAGTAGTAATACTGGTAATACAAGTAGTAGTAGAAGTTTTGGTTGTAGCAGTAGTTTTAGCAGAAGTAGCAGGAATACTAGTAGCAATAGTAGTTGGGTTAGTAACTTTAGTAGGTGAAGTAGTAGTAGCAGCAGAAGTAGTAGCTGTAATAGTGGTAATACCAGTAGTTGGAGCCACAGTAGTTATAGTAGTAGCAGCAATAGTAGTAGTAATAGTGGTAGTAGTTGTAGTTGTGCTTGTTGTAGTAGTAGTGGTCGTCGTAGCATTAGTTTTTGTAGTAGCAATAGTAGTAGCAGTAGTAGTGGTTGAAGGAGCGGTAGTACTAGTATAGAAATAGTTGTAGTAGAAGTAATAGTAGAAGTATCGTTAGTCATTGTAGCAGCAGTAGTAGTAGCAGTAACAGTAGTATTAGTAATAGCAATAGTAATACCAAAAGTAGTAGTAGTAGTAGTAGTAGTAGTAGTAGTTGTAGTAGTGAGAGTCATAGTAGCAGCAGCAATAGCAGTAGTGGCAGTAGTATTAGTAGTAGTAGTTGAAGTAGGAGAAGTAGCAGTAGCAGTGGTAGTAGTAGTAGTACTTGTGATAGAAGTAGTAGCGGTAGTAGTTGTAGCAGTAGTAGCTGTTGTAGTATTAGCAGTTGTAGGAGTTGTAGTAGTACTTGTAGTTACAGTAGTTGTAGCAGAAGTGGTAGTAGTAGTATCAGCAGTAGCAATAGTAGTAGCTGCAGTAGTCATAGTAGTCATAGTATTAGTAGCAGAATTGGTATTAGAAGTTGTCATAGTGGTAGTAGTACAAGCAATAGTGGTTGCAAAAGTAGTAAAAGTAGATGTTGTATTTGAAGCAGAAGTAGTAGCAGTTGTAGATGTAGTATTAGCATTAGAAGTAGTACTAGCTGTAGTATTATTACCTTTAGAAGTCACAGTTGCAGTCATTGTCGTAGCAGAAATTATAGGAGTAATAATAGAAATTCTAGTAGTACTAGTAGTAATTTTTGTAGTAGTAGTAGTTGTTGTTGTTGTAGTAGTCATAGTAGTAGTTGTAGTAATAGTAGTAGTAGTAGTCGTTGTAGCAGTAGCAGTTGTAGTTGTAGCAAATGTAGTGTTAGTAGTAGTATTAGCAGCAGTAGTATTGGTAGTAGTCATAGTATTAGTAGTAGTAGTAGTACTAGCAGCTGTAGTAGTGGTTATAGTAGTTGTAGTAGTCATAGCAGAAGTAGTAAAAGGAGAAGTTGTATTTGAAGCTGTAGCAGTAGTAGTAGAAGTCACAGTTGCAGTTGTTGCAGTACAAGAAATACTAGTAGTTGTTGCAGTACAAGAAATACTAGTAGTAGTTGTTGTGGTTATAGTAGTATTTGTAGTAGTAATAGTAGTAGTTGTCGTAGTAGTAGTAGTAGTAGATGCAATAGTTGCAAAACTTGCGGTAGTAGCAATAGTAATAGCAGTAGTAATACTAGTAGTAGTAGGAGAAGCAGCCGTACTAGCAGTAGAAGTAGTAGTAGCAGTAGTAGCGGCGGTAGTACTAATAGCAATAAAAGTAGCCGCAGTAGTAGTGGCATTAGGAGGAGTATTTGTGGTAGCAACAGTGGTTGCAGTAGTAGGAGAAGTAGGAGTAGTAGTAGTAGTAGCCGGTGCTGTAGTAGGAGTAGGAAACGTAGTAATATAGGTAGTCGAAGTAGTAATAGTTGTAGTAGTAGTAGCGGTAGTAGTACTAGTAGAAGTAGCAGTAGTTGTAGAAATAGTAGCGGTAGTAGCGGAAGTAGCAACAACTATAGTAGTCAGAGTATTATAGCAGTAGTAGTAGCAGTAGCAGTAGCAGAAGTTGTAGTAGAAGAAGTAGTAGTAGTAGTAGTAGTAGTAGTAGTAGTAGTAGTAGTAGTAGTAGTAGTAGTAGTCGTAGTATTAGTAGTAGTAGTAGTCGTAGTAGTAGTTGTTGTAGTAGTAGTAATAGTTGTAGTAGTAGCAGTAGTAGTAGCAGTAGTGGAAGTAGTAGTAGTAGTAGTAGTAGTAGTAGTAGTAGTTATAGCAGTTGTAGTGGTAGTAGTTGTTGTAGTGGTGCAGCAGTAGTAGTATCAATATTAGTGACAAAAGCGGTAATAGCAATAGTATTAGGCGCAGTATTAGTAATAGTTGTAGAAGCAGAAGCAGGCGTAGTAGTAGTAGCTGTAGTAGAAGCAATAGAAGCTGTTGTAGCACTATTAGAAGTAGGAGTGGCAATAATTATAGTACCATTAGTAGCAGTAGTAGGAGTAGCGGTAGCAGCAGTAGAAGTTAAATTGTTGTAGTAGCAGTTGTAGTAGGAGTATCACTAATAGCAATAGTGGTTGTAGTAGTAGTAGTAGTTGGAGTAGTAGTTGTTATAGCAGTAGTGGTAGTAGCGGTAATAGTCGCAGTAGTAGTAGTAGTTGTAGTATTAGTAGTAGTAGTTGTAGTTGGGGTAGTATTAGTCGTCGTCGTAGTAGTAGTAGTAGTAGTAGTAGAAGTCATTGTAGGAGTAGTAGCAATAGTAGAAGGAGCTGTAGGTGTAGTAGTAGGAGCAGCAGTTGCAATTGCAGTAGTGCAAGTGGAAGCAGTATTAGTAGTTTTTGGAGCATCATTAGTAAAAATAATAGTAGTTGTAGCAATAGTAGCAGGAGTAGTAGTCGTAATAGTCGGCGTAGGAGTAGAGGAAGTAGTAGCAGTAGTTATAGGAATAGGAGTTGTAGTAGTAGTAGTGGTAGTAGGAGCAGTAGTTGTTGTAGCAGTAATAGGAGTAGTAGTTGTTCTGAAAGTAGCAATAGTTATAGTAGAAATAGTAGGAGGAGGAGAAGTAGTAGTAGTAGTTGTTGTAGAAATAGTAGTTGTAGTAGTAGTAGCAGTAGTAGTCAGAGTAATAGTAGTCGTAGTAGTAATAGTAGTAGTAGTAATAGTATTAATATTAGTAATAGTAGTAGAAGTAAATAGTAGTAGTAGTTGTTGTTGTAGCAGTAGTCGTCATAGTAGTAGTAGTAGTGGTAGCAGCCGTAGTAGTAGTAGAAGTAGTAGTAGTAGCGAAAGTTATATCAGTAGTAGTAGTAGGAGTAGTAATAGCAACAGTAGTAGGCACAGTATTAGCAGTAGTAGTAGAGGTAGCAGCAAGAGTAGTAGTAGTAGTAGTAGTAGAAGTAGCAGCAAGAGTAGTTGTAGTAGTAGTAGTAGTAGTAGAAGTAGTAGAAGCAGTTATGGCACTATTAGAAGTAGGAGTGGTAGTAATAGTAGGAGCTGTGGAAATTCCATTAGGAGTAGCAGTAGCATCGGTAGAAGTATAAGTAGTTGTACTAGCAGTAGTAGTAGTAGTATCAGTTGTAGCAATAGTGGTTGTAGTAGTAGTAGTGGTAGTAGCTGTAGTAGTTGATGTAGTAGTAGTAGTAGCAGTAGTTGTAATAGTTGGAGTAGCATTAGTAGTAGTAGTTATAGTAGCAATCGTAGTAGGAGCAGTAGCAGTAGTAGGAGCAGTAGCCGTAGTAGTAGGAGTAGCAGATGCAGTTGTTGTTGTAGAAGTGGTAGCAGAAGCAGCAGTACTAGTAGTGTCATTAGTAAATGTAGTGCTAGTTGTAGTTGTAGTAGTAGGAGTTGTTGTTGTTATTGTCGGCGTAGGAGTAGAGGAAATAGTAGCAATAGTTATAGTAGTAGGAGTAGTAGTGGTAGTAGTAGTAACAGTAGTAGTTGTTGTTGTAGTATTAGTAGTTGTATTAGAAGTCATTGTATTAGTATTAGTTGTAGTAGCAGGGGTTGTAGTTGTCGTTGGAATTGTAGCAGTGGTAGTAACAGTATTAGTAGTAGTTGTAATGGTAGCAATTGTCGTAGAAGTAGGAGAAGTTGCAATAGTTGTAGCAGTAGAAGTAGAAGTAGTTACACTAGTAGTAAAAGTAGTCGAAGCAGAAATAGTTGCAGTAGTCATAGTGTTTGGAAAAGTGCTAGCTGTAGGACTAGTAGTTGTAGTTGTATTAGAAGTAGTATTAGTAGGACTAGTAGCACTAATTACAATAGCAAAAGTGGCAGCAGGGCCAACAGCACTAGTCGTAATAGTTGTAGCTATAGTAGCAATAATAGCGGTAGTAGTCATAGTAGCAGTAGTAGCAGCAGTGACAATAGTAGTGGTAGTAGTAGTAGTAGGGTAAGTGTTAGTAGAATTAGTAGCAGCGGTAGTAGCAGTGGCAACCTTAGTTGTTGTAGTAGTACTCGAAGATAAATTAGTAGTAGTAGTAGTATCAGTTGTAGTAGCAGTAGCAGTAGTAGCAGTAGCAATAGTTGTAGTACTGCTAGTAGCATTGGTAATAGTACGATTAGTAGGAGTAGTCAAACTAGTTGTAGTGGTCGTATCAGTAACAGCAGCAGGAGTAGTGTTAGTAGTAGCTGTAGCAGCAACAGCAGTAGTAATAATAGTAGTAGAAGAAGTTAGGCACCGTTTGGTTCAAGATTAGGATCAGGATCAGGATCAAGACTAGTGAACCACTTTTGCAAACTAATATCTTTTTATCAAAATTAATGTTTCAATAATTTAAAGTGCAAAAAAATATTTACTTTTTTATAATAATTTCATTTAATAATAGTGTAAAATAAGTAATATCAATTTTACAAGAAGAAAAGAATAATTCTGAAAAAGGTTGATCCTAATCCTGATCCCAAATCAAACGTAGGGTTATAGTAGAAGTAGTAGTGGTGGTGGTAGCGGTAGTAGTAATAGTAGTAGCAGAAGTTATAGTAGAATTAGTAGCAGCAGTAGTTGTCATAGAAGAAGTAATCAAAGTAGTATAAGTTAGAGTTGAAGTAATAACAGTAGATGTAGTAGTAGTAGAAGTAGTAGTAGTAGCAGCAGTACTAGTAGTAGTAGTAGTAGTACTAGAAGAAGCAGTAGTAGTAGTAGAAATAGTAGTATTAGTTGGAGCAGTAGCAGCAGTAGTTTTCATAGAAGAAGTAATCAAAGTAGTATAAGTTAGAGTTGAAGTAATAACAGTAGATGTAGTAGTAGTAGAAGTAGTAGTAGTAGCAGCAGTACTAGTAGTAGTAGTAGTAGTACTAGAAGAAGCAGTAGTAGTAGTAGAAATAGTAGTATTAGTTGGAGCAGTAGCAGCAGTAGTTTTCATAGAAGAAGTAATCAAAGTAGTATAAGTTAGAGTTGAAGTAATAACAGTAGATGTAGTAGTAGTAGAAGTAGTAGTAGTAGCAGCAGTACTAGTAGTAGTA
>RXID01011282.1:2487-39806 GCA_005019695.1 Trichopus zeylanicus subsp. travancoricus
TAATAGAAGTGGTTGTAGTAATAGTAGTAGTAGCTGTCGCAGTAGCAGTAGTAATAGGAGTAGTAGTAGGAATAGGAATAGATATAGTAGTAGTAGTCGGAGTACAAGTAGTAGTAGTAGGAGGAGGAGGAGTAGTCGTTGTTGTTGTAGTTGTAGAAGTTGGCATAGTTGTAGCAGTAATAGCAGTAGTAGTAGTTGGAGTAGTATTCGTAATAGTAGTAAGACTATCAGTAACAGTAGTAGTGGTAGTTGTAGTCAGAGTAGGAGTAGTAGTAGTAGTAGTAGTCATAGTAGTAATAGTTGTACGAGTAGAAGTAGAAGTTGTAGTAGTAGCAGTAGAAGTAGTAATACCAGTAGGACTAGTAGTAGTAGGAGAAGTAGCAGGAGTAGTAGTATTACCAAAAATTACAGTAGTAGTAGTAGTAGCAATAGGGGTAGTAGAAGTAGTAGCAATAGGTGAAGTAGCAACAGCAGCAGTAGTTGTGGTAGTAGTAGTAGTTGTAGTAATAGTAGTAGTAGTAGTAGTCGAATAAGGAGTAGTAGTAGTGGTAGTAGTGGTTGTTGTGGCAATAGTACTAGTAGTAGCAGAAGGAGTTGTAGTAGTAGAAGTACTAGTAATATTAGTAATATTAGTAGTAGTAGTAGTAATATTGGTAATGACAGTAGTAGTAGTAGTAGTTGTTGTTGTTGTAGTAGTAGTGATACTATTACGAGTAGTAGAAGTAGTAATAGTAGTAGTTGTTGATGTTGTTGTAGTAGTAGCTATAGCAGTAGTAGTAGGCGTAGTAGTAGTAGCCGCAGCAACAGTAGCAGTAGTAGTACTAGTACTAGTACTAGTAGTAGTGCTAGTAGTATTACTAGTAGTACTAGTAGCAGCAGGTGAAATAGTAGTTACCATAGTAGTAGTAGTAGTAGTTGAAATTGTAGCATTAGGAGCAGTAGTAGGAGTAGGAGTCGGAGTAGGAGTCGGAGTGGAGTACTAGTAGTAGCAATAGTAGCAGTAGTAGCAGTAGTAGTAGTAGTAGTAATAGTAGTAATAGTAGTAGTAGTCGTTGTTGTTATCGTAGCAATTGTAGTAGTAGCGGTAATATTTGTAGTGACAGTAGTTATAGTAGTAGTAGTAGTTGTTACTGTAGTTGTAGCTTTAATAGTGGTAGTAGTCGTGGTAATAGTAAAAGTAGTAGTAGCCACAACAACAGTGTCGTAGAAGATACATAGTCGCCAGTTGCAGTAGTAGTTGTGAGCAGTAGAAGTAGTAGTTAGTAATAGTCGTAGTAGGAGTTGTGTAGTTGAAAGTAGTGTCAAGTGTAGTTAGCTAGTACCTAGTAGTAGTAGCGACAGTAGTGGTCGTAGTAGTAGTAGTAGTGTTGTTGTGTTTTATTGTTGTTGGTTGTTGTTGTTGTGTTGTAGTAGTAGTAGGAGTTAAGCCATCGTAGTAGTAGTAGTAGTAGTAAGCCAATAGTAGAGTAGTTAGTAGTAGTTCCAGTAGTAGTAGTAGTAGTATTTAGTAGTAGTAGTGTTATCTTAATAGTAGTAGTAATAGCGTAGTAATAGTAGTAGTAGTAGTCGTAGTAGTAATAGATAGTAGTAGTAGTTAGTAGTAGTACAATATATTAATGGCAGTATAGTGGTAGTTATACTGACTGTAGTACTATAATGTAGTAGTAGAGTCTTATGTTATTAGTACTAATAGTATTATATTGGTAGTATAGTTGTGCTAGTAATATTGCAGTATATTAGTACTAATAGTATTATAGTGGTAGTAGTCGCAACAATAACAGTAATATATCAATACTAGTAATAGTAGTAGTGGTCGTATAATAGTTGTAATAGCAATAATAATATAGTAGTAATAGAAACAGTAATGAGTAATAGTAGTATAAAAGTATTAGTAATATTATTAGTAAAAATATAAAAGTATTAGAAATATTATAGTAGACAATAATAATAGTAGTAGTAATAGAAGAGCAGTAGTAAAAGTATAATAGCATATTAATAATAGTAGTTGTTATAGTAGTTGTTATTATTATAGTACTAATTGTAGTAATATTAGTAGTATAACACTATAGTAATAAAAGTAGTAGTAAAAATAATAATATAATAGTATAGTAGAAGTTATATAGTATTAGTATTATAGTGACATAGTAACAGTAATTTTATATTATAGTAGTGTAGTAATATGTTAATATATGAGTAGTTATTATATATTAGTAGTAATCAAGTATAAGTAGTAGTATAGTAATTGCAGAGTAATAGTAATATAATAGTGATTGTAGGATTGTAATAATAATTGTTTTGTAATATACTAAAATAATAATAGTAATAGTAGTAGTCTATTAGTAGTATAGTAGTTGTGATAACATTTTCGTAGTATAATCGTGTAATAATAGTTATATAATAGTAGTAATATAGTAGTATAGCATATTATTTGTAATAGTATAATAATTGTAATTATATAGTGGTAGTATATTAGCAGTAGTAGTTATATAGTAGTTGTATTAGTAGTAGAATAATAATAGTATGAGTAGTAGTCTTCTAGAATAGCAGTAGTAAAATTGTGGAAATAGTATAATAGTTATAATAGTAGTAGTAGTATAGTAACAATAGTAGTAGTAAAATAGTATTATTAAAGTAGTATTAATATAGTTGTAGTAGTATTATGATAGGATAGTGGTATAATAATGTATTACTAGTAGTATGGCAGTATAGTAGGAGCAGTATAATATAATAATAGTAGTTGTTATCATAATATAGTAATAGTAGTAATCCTTGTATAGTAGCAATAGTATAGAATTATTAAAAGTAATAGTATTACTAATATAATAATAGTAGTATAGTAGTAGTATTCTATCACTAGTAGTATAGTAGTATATTAATATAGCTGTAATAATAGAAATAATAGTATACTGGTAATGTAATAATAGTAGTAGTAGAGTAGATGTAGTATAATAGTAATAATTGTAGTAGTAGTATAATAATATTAATAGTATTAGTATTATAGTAATAATAGAAAATATTAATAGTTATAATATAATAATAATCGTTATATAGTAGTAGTAGTATAGTACAATAGAACTACTAATAGTCGCAGTATATTAGTAGTAGTATTTTAATAATAATATATCAATTGTATTATAATAGTATAGCAATAATATGCTAATATACTAGTATAGCAACACACTAATACCATTGTAGTAGTAGAAACAGTAGTATAATATTAATATAGTAATAGTAGTAGTATAATATTAATAAAATAGTAATAGCAATAGAAGAAGTTGTATAATAATACTAATACCAATAGTATAATAATGATAATAGCATTATTGTATAAGAGTGAAAGTCGTAGCATACTGGCAGTAACAATGCTATAATAATTACAGTACAGTAGTATTATATTAGTAATAGTAATCCAATTTTAGTAGTATATTAATAATAGTAATAATATAGTAGTATAATAATAATAGTAGTATCATAGTAATAGTAGTATGTAAGTATTATTACAGTAGAAGTAAGATAATCGTAGTAGTAATTATAGTAGTGTTATATAATAGTAAGTAGTAGGATATTCTATTAGTAGTAGTACTATAGTAATAGTAACAGTAGTAATGTTAGTTTTTAGTGGTAGAAATAGTAATAGTATTACAGTATTTTTATTATATTAGTAAAAATAGTTGTAGCCGTAGAATAATAACAGTAGTAGTATAATTATTGTAGTTTATTAGTAAAATAGTATATTTGTGTAATAGCATATTAGTAGAAGTAGTAGTATTTTAAAAATATTATACCATAATAGTAGTTATTGTATAATAGTAATATCCTACTACTATTATACTATAAGTATTACTATACTATTATTATTACTACTATAATTATATTACTACTGCTAAATTATTACTATTATACTACTACACCACCAACAACAATAATAATATTACTAATACTATACTATTGTTAATATTATTATATTATTACTATTATTACTATTACTATTCTGATTTTATACTATTAATATACTATTATTCTACTTCTATTATTATTACTATTATTATATTACAACCACTATTAAAAATATACTACTACTTCTGTTGTACAACTATTACTAATACTATACTTTTTCTATTACCCTTAATACTACTATTGCACTATTACTGTTATAATAATTGTATTGCTATCAATACTACTATTATACGACTACTATTATTATTATACTATTAATATTGATGTTATGCGAGTACTAGTTTTATTATTATACAAATACTACTATTGCTATACTATTAGTATTTAAATGCTATTACTTCTTTGATAACTTCTATATTACTACTCTATTACTATTGCTACTATTGTACTATTATTATATTACTATCACAATTATATTACTAAAATACTATTAGTATTAGTATATTAATACTATTAGTACTATAACTACTTCTGTAGTAATATTACTACTATAATAATGCTTTTATTACTATCATACATGCCAATTATTATATTACTACTATTAGTATAATACCATTAATATTTCTATACAATAAATACTACTATAGTACAATATTAGTACGACTACAGCTACTATTAGTATATTATTATAACAACTACTATCCTAGTACTACTATATTATACTACTATGAATATTATACTACTATTACTACTATTATACTACTATAACTACTACTATTAATATGCTATAATACTATTGCTGCTTCTATCTTTACTACAATACTGCTGCTAGTAGTTAGTACTACTACTACTATAATATACTACAACCACTGCTATACTACACTACTACTACTATACTACTACAACTACTATTAATAGTATACTACTCCTACTTCTACTACTTTTACTATGATATTATGGCTAGAGCTACTATAGTACTACTATTACTGTATTATACTACTACCACCAGTATAATATACTACTACTACTAGTAGTACTACTACTAATACTATATTATTATTATAGCTATACTTTAAGTATTATACTACTATTAGTGCTACTATACTACTAAGGTTATACTATTGTAATGCTTCTATTATACTTTTACAACTATTGGACTATACTACTAGTATACTCCTACAACTACCACTATACTACCACTAATATTATACTATTACTACCACACTATAACTACAATTATAAGATTGCAACTATATTACTATTGTTATTATACTATAGCTACTATTACTAGTATACTTTTATTACTATACTACAACTATTATACTAGCACTACTACTACAATTAATTTTATACAACTACAACTTCAACTACGCTTCTATGATTATAACTAATATTATATTACAACTATTATTATAGTATAAAACTACTACTATACTATTACTGTTACTTGTACTACTATATTACTACTGTTATACTACTACTATATTACTATACTACAATACCACTACTACTATTATATTATTATACTAATATATTAATACTATTATTATCCCAACTATAACTATAACTATTATACTGCATTACCCTTATTATTACGATTATACTATTACTACAATTATGTTGCTATTACCATAACTATTATAGTAATAGTATTATAGTATTACTATTAGATACTATTACAACTATACTAATACTATTACTATACCATTACTACTACTATACTACTATTATAGCTACTATACAACTATCACTTCTAATATTATATCAGTACTACTACTATACTGCTATAATTATCAGACACTACTACTAAACTACTATTACTACTACTACTATCAAAAAATAACTACTAGGATGCTTACTGCTATAGTACTACTACTATAAAATAACAACTACTACTATTACTACTAGTACCACTACCACTATACTAATATACTAGTACTACTACTATTATTATATCACTACTTCCATTATACTATTGTTATTACTATACTACTAATTCTACTATTTCTACTATACTATTAATTCCACTCTACCGATATGCTACTACTATTACTATACTACAATAATACTATTATACTGCTACTATTTCTACTAGTATGATAATAATACTATACTACTACACTACTACTGTTATTATACTAATATATTAATACTATTATTATCCCAACTATAACTATAACTATTATACTGCATTACCCTTATTATTACGATTATACTATTACTACAATTATGTTGCTATTACCATAACTATTATAGTAATAGTATTATAGTATTACTATTAGATACTATTACAACTATACTAATACTATTACTATACCATTACTACTACTATACTACTATTATAGCTACTATACAACTATCACTTCTAATATTATATCAGTACTACTACTATACTGCTATAATTATCAGACACTACTACTAAACTACTATTACTACTACTACTATCAAAAAATAACTACTAGGATGCTTACTGCTATAGTACTACTACTATAAAATAACAACTACTACTATTACTACTAGTACCACTACCACTATACTAATATACTAGTACTACTACTATTATTATATCACTACTTCCATTATACTATTGTTATTACTATACTACTAATTCTACTTTTTCTACTATACTATTAATTCCACTCTACCAATATGCTACTACTATTACTATACTACAATAATACTATTATACTACTACTATTTCTACTAGTACGATAATAATACTATACTACTACACTACTACTGTTATTATACTAATATATTAATACTATTATTATCCCAACTATAACTATAACTATTATACTGCATTACTCTTATTACTACGATTATACTATTACTACAATTATGTTGCTACTACCACAACTATTATAGTATTACTATTAGATATATTACTACTATACTAATACTATTACTATACTACTATTATTGCTACTATACAACTGTCACTTCTAATATTATATCAGTACTACTACTATACTGCTATAATTACTAGACACTACTACTAAACTACTATTACTACTACTACTATGAAAAAATAACTACTAGGATGATTACTGCTATAGTACTACTATTATAAAATAACAACTGCTACTATTACTACTAATACCACTACCAGTATACTAATATACTTGTACTACTACTATTATTATATCACTACTTTCATTATACTATTGTTATTACTATACTACTAATTCTACTAATTCTACTATACTATTAATTCCACTCTACCAATATATTACTACTATTACTATACTGCAATAATACTATTGTACTACTACTATTTCTACTAGTACGATAATAATACTATACTACTACACTACTACTGTACTGTAACTATAATATTACTACTAGTTCCACTACCAATATACTATTAATATTATTAGTATATTACTGTTACTATTATATTATGACTACTTCTACTATTATACTACTACAACTACACTATCACTAAAAGTACTATTATACTACTACTAATACTACAAATATTATACTACTATAAATTCTACTATTACACTTCTACTACTATTATATTACAATACTAGTAATTACTTCTATTTTTTTACTATCAGTAGTACTATACTATTACTACTAGTATTGTAATACAACTATACTATTATTACTACCACACTACTGATACTAATTTTTCTATACATTCAAACATAGTATAAAACTAACTGACTAAGTGAGTTCAAGCCTGCCTTAGGTTTGATTTGATTTGAAAAAATAATTGCCGGCCTTGGCTTGTGCTAATCATCATCAATTAGAGAATAAACAATTTCATTAGTGTGTTGTCAATTAAGTTTGATGTATTGCTGACGGCTTTGAGCATATTGTAGACTAACTCTAATTAATCTTCGATCCAACCCTAAGTAAGTACCTAATGGATCTTGCTTGAAACTTTTAATGGATTTGACTTTCTAATTGGTACAACCCCTATTCATAGTTATAAGGAGCCATCTAAAGTAAAGAACCTAGCTAATAAAGATAGAGAAGCGAAAGAAGAAAACATAATTTATTGATTTCAAGAAAGCGATACATGGTTTAAGGAAGGGCATATGCTCACATTATAATTTAAGAAATTTAAGTTTACAATCATCAATGAGATGAAATAAGTAAGGAAATGAGAAAAACTTGATGCTCACCACTGCCCCACTCTTGTGTTTTAGACTGAGTTGAACTTGACTTAGATGGATGCTTGATTTGATATTTGGTAGATGTTAATGACTTGGCTTGATTTCAATGTGTGGTTGACTACCTTGGGTTGTGTTAATTGACTGTATTAAGGTTTGGAGTTTTATTGATGACTTTCTATTTATTGTCAGTTAACTTCTATCAATTCTTGACTTTATAAAATGATTAACATCCTTATCTTATGCTAATTATTTTTAATTTGATAATCAATAGGCTCTTCATGTGTTGTCGATTAGGTTTGAAGCATTATTAATGGCTTTTGGAGTTGGTTTAGCTTTGAAGCTTGGCCAATGACTTTAAGCATATTATCGATTGACTTTGCTTGATAATTGATGGCCTCATTGGCATGTTATTGATTAAGCTTAAGACATCACCAATGACTTTTAGGGTTGTCATAGTCAAGTGTTACCAATGGCTTTTGGGGTTGTTTTAGTTTGAAAGTGTGTCCGACAACTTTAAACTTGTTTTTAGTTGATTTCATCTAATAATGGACAACGTCATTGGGTTATTGCAATTAAGTTTAAGGCATCACCAATGGCTTTTGGGGTTGGCTTAGCCAAGTACCACCAATGGCTTTTAGGATTAGTTTAGCTTTGAAGTGTGACCAATGGCTTTTAGCATATTTTTAGTTAACTTTGTTTGATAATCGATGGCCTCATTGGCATGTTGTCGACTATGTTCGAGGCATTACCAATAGCTTGTAGACTTGGCTTTCCCAAGTGTCACCAAAAGATTTTAGGTTTAGTTTATCTTTGAAGTGTGGCTGACCTCTTTAAGCATATTGTTGGTTGACTTCTTTTGATAATCGATGACCTCATTGGCATGTTTTCGATTAAGTTTGAGGCTTTACTAATGACTTTTGGGGTTGGCTTAGCTAAGTTTTACCTATGGCTATTGGGGTTTGTTTAGCATTAAAGTATGGGTGACAGCTTTAAGCATGCTATTGATTAACCTTGCTCAATAATTGACGACCTCATTGTTGTGTTGTCAATTGAGTTTGAGGTATCACCGATGACTTTTCGAGTTGGCTTAGCTAAGTGTCTTCAACAACTTTTGGGGTTGGTTTAGCTTTGATGTGTGGTTTGACTTAATTTAGAGTTCTATTCAAACTTGTTGTGGTTCAGATCAAATAAGAGTTCTATTAAAACTTATTATGAGTTTGAATGTGGTGTGACTCAACTTCAAGTTCTATTTGAACTTATTATGGTTTGACTTAATTTAGGGTGTTCAAATGAATTTTGACTCAATTTAGAGTTCTATTCGAATTTATTGTGATTTAGTTTGAATGTGGTCTTGCTCAATTTAGAGTTCTATTTGAACTTGTGATGGTTGTGGTTTGACTTAATTCATAATTCTATTCTAACTTATTATGGTTTAATTCAAATATGGTTTAACTCAATTTAGAGTTCTATTTAAACATATAGTAGTTTAGTTTGAACATGATATGACTCAATTTAGAGTTCCAATCAAATTTATTGTAATTTATTTTGAATGTAATTTGACTCTATATACAGTTCTGTTCAAACTTGTTGTGGTTTATTTTGAATATATTTTGACTCAATTTAGAGTTCTATTCAAACTTATTGTGGTATAGTTCAAGTGCTATTTGACTCAATCATATCTCAATTCAAATTTATTATGGTTTGTCTTAATTAGTGTTTAATTGAAATTTGTTTTGATTAAGTTCAAATGTTGTTTGACTCAATTGGAGTTCAATTTGAACATATTTTGATTTTTGATGAACTTGATTCCAACTCGCATTGACCAAGGTTTTGATCAATCACCTGACCCAATTATGATTGAATTTGAGCCAAGGTCATCAATTTTTGACTTAAATGGATGACTAGTTGGTGTGCCGGTTGACTAGCGAAAATAGGTGTCATTTGAGGCTAAATAAAACCAGATGACCAATTTAGGTATTGGTTATCTGACAGTGAGAATTCTTTTCCTAGTTTATAAGAACCAGATGATTAATTGAGGTACTAGTCACCTGACAAAAAACCAGTGGTTGCTTGGTTCACTAGAATCGGTCGACTAGTTGAGGGTATCAATCGATTAGGAGAGCTTTGCTAGTTATACTTGAAATTGACCAATTGGTCAGCCAACAAAGTACTTTTCTACTTGTTTGGACTAGTTTCAATCCATTTGTCTTTATCCATTCAAGTTCATTTGGTACTTTGTTTATGTCACTTAGCTTTGGTTTATTTGTCTCAGCCAAATTAACTTGAGTTCAATATACTTCAGTCATTTAAACAATTCATGTTTATTAGTTTTATTTTGGTCTGAGCATCCTCAAACAATTATAATGACTTTGGATAAGCCTGCAAGTAGACCTTAAGTTACTTTGGCTTTTAGGCTGCCTGTAGCCTAATCATTGGTTCATTGAGACTTTCAGACAAGTTTGCAAGCTATACTTTAGGTAATTAAACTTTTAGGTGTGCCTACAAGCTAACTTTTAGTAAGAGTTTGATTTTCGGACGAGCCCGTTGGTTAACTCTAAATCAATTGAATTTTCAGGCGAGCTACAAACAGACCTTTCATCTAAATAGACTTTCAAGTAAGCTCACATACCGATTTTTAGTCTGAATTAGCCAGTATTGTACAATAATAATAATTGTTACTACCACTATTACTATTAATATTATGCTAATATTATACTACTACTACTATATAATTTACTGTTACTGTACTATTACTACTATCACTACTCTTAATACGATACAAATATGTTAATACTACTATACTACTACTATAACATTTGCTACAATATGATTATTCTACTACTACAATACTACCACTACTATTACAACTATTATACTATTACTTCAACTAATAGTACAAGTACTATGCTATACTACTCGTATAATACCATATCATACTACTATAATATAACTATATTGTACTAATATACTATACTTTTATGCTACTATTATTATGATATAATAACTATACTAATACTACTTTTATTATATTGGTAATATACTATACCACTACCTTAGCGACTACTGTATAATACTACTACTTTTACTTTTACTATATAACTACTATACTACTACTATACTACTATTATACTATACTACAACTATTGTTATTATTGTTATAATATAACTATTGTTAGTGCTACTATACTATATTACTGCTATACTAAAATACTATATTATTGTACTACTATTACTACTACTATATTATTATACTATACTACTATGCTACCACTACTACTATACTACTACCATAGTACTGGCACTAATGGTATACTACTATTATATTATACCACTATACTACTATACTGGTATTTATAGTATATTTCAGTATAGTTCTACTAGTACATTACTACTATGCTAGTAATACTATACTTATACTACAACTATACTATTTAAATAATTTTTTTGAGTTAGTGGGATTTACCACAAAAACGCGCTTTAAGTAGGGTTCAAATCAACAACCTCTCATATAAAAAAAGGTTAGTATAACCACCAAGCTAATACTTATGATATACTATTAGTATAATTATGCTACAATACTACTACGGTTATACCACTTATACTACTATATTACTATTCTATTACTACTAATAGTATATAATCATAATTACTATTACAATAACTATTACTATATTGCTAACAAACTTTTATTACTATGAATATACAAGTACTGCTATTATATGACTTCTACTAATATACTAGTAATATTACTATTATAACTATAGTACCACTATCACTACTAGTACTGCTATTGTATTACTATACTACAACTGTAATATAACAACTATATAATTACTTCTACTTCACTAATACTGCAACAATTATATTAGTACTACAAGTAATACTATTATAGTAAACTACTACTATTATATTACTGCTTTTATATTACTATCTGACTCCTAGTTCTATATTATTACTGCTACTACTTTTACGATACTACTTTATAACAATACTAATATGCTACTACTATATTAGTATAAGTGATACTACTGCTTCTACTATTAAACTTCTACCATACTCTTACTACATTGATATACTACTACTATACTACAATTATTGCTATAATAGTACTATCATTGTTATTCCTATATTAGTACTACTATAATTATATTACCATTATTTTTACTACTATTACTACCATAATAATAAACTACTACTACTACTATGCTACTACTAATATTATATTATTAATATCTTACTATACTGCTACTGTATTATTAATACAATTATAATTTACTACTACTACAATATTATACTTCTGTTACTATATTATAACTATTGCTATAATAATAACAACTACTACTATAGTAATACTATTAGAATACTACAACTACTATACTAGGATTACTATTAGTATTACAAATATTACAAATACTAATACATTATTACTAGTACTAATATTATACCACAAAATTTTTGTTCTACTGCTACTATACTATTACTACCACGGTACTATCACTATTACTACTATATTATTATTACTAATACTGTTATTATATTATATTATGATTGTATTATTACTACAATACTATACTACTACTACACTACTATTATACCACTATACTAATACTATATCAATGCTACGATTACTACTACTATACTATAGTACTCGTACTATAATACTACCAAGATACTATCATACTATTGGTATACGACTAATCGTACTGTTATTATACTATAATTATACTACTAATATGCTACTACTATACTGATACTACAACTACTATTATTTTTAGTTGTAAGTTTTTACTATATTAGTATGATACTACTACTGCTATACTAGTACAATTGTGTATACTACTATATTACAATATTACTATTATAATGCTAATGTTATACTACTACTATCACTATTAGTAATTTTACTATGCTACGACTATACTACTACTATACTACTAGTACTACAATACTATAATACTAGTACTAATACTATTAGTATTACTACCATTGTACTATTACTATATTAATACGGTATTACTATATTGTTACTATAATAATATACCACTACTGCTATACTACTACTATTGTCACTAGATTACTACTGTAACTACTATTACTATATTAATAATATTACTAGCACTATTAAACTACTATTGTACTACTACATGTACTATTATGATACTAGTATACTAGTAGTATTACTATTGGTATTATGACTATACTTTTACTATTGTACTACTGCTACTATTATACTACTGTACCACACTACTATTATATGTGACTATATTAGTACTATATTACTATTATTACTATACTACTATACCATTCTACTATAATATACTAGCATACATCTACTACTACTATAATAACACTATACTAATGTTATTACTATAGTATAACTATTACTATACTACCACTATACTACTACTACTCTACGACTACTACTACTACTATCATATTACTATATTATGACTACTATCAATATAATATTACCTCTATTACTAGTACTACTACTATGCTATAGTACTAGTACTACTATATTATACTACTAGTAATACGACTATATACTACTATACTACTATTGTTACTATATTACTACTATAATAATATACAATACTATAATATTACTGCGATAGTATACTAGTGTAATTACATCTGCTATTAGCATTACTAGTATGCTATATTATTATTATACTACTATGCTATATTATGAGTATGCTACTATGACTACTAATATCCTATTAGTAGTACTAGCATACTACTATTGTACTATTACTATTATAGCTAATATATAATTACTAGTACTATACTATTATTATACTATTACAGTACTACTATTATATTGCTACTATTACAACTACTTACTACTACTATACTACTATATTACTACTACTACTATTATACTGCTACTATACTACTATTATTACTACTACTATTATTACTACTACCATATTGCTACTATACTACTATAGCTATACTACTACTGCTACTACTACTGGTATAACACTAATTTTATACTATTAGAATACTACCACTACTATTATACTACTATTATACTATTAGTACCACTATTGCTATTTGTACTATCACTACACTACTACTATACTACCATACTACTATTATTTCCTGTACTATTATACTATACTACTGCTACTTTACTACTACTACTATGAGGCTACTACTAATTCTACTACTCTACTACTAGACAACTGGTAGATAACCATTATACTACTATTATACAACTACTATACTTACATAAAACTACAATAATACTATATTGTTATTACTACAACTATACTACTACTGCCACTACTATTACTACGATTGCTATTACTATACTATTATACTAATACTACTACGCTACTACTATTATTCTACTATACTGCTACTATTATATTTATACTATTATACTACTATTATTACAGTACTACACCTGATTATGCACTCAAAACATATGAAATTTTTATTTATTATTTTGGGATTATTCTTCAAGGTCTCTCGCTATTGTAGGTGGATGATTTTGGCTCCAAAAATTCTAACATGTCTAAAAAGACATGACTTCACCTCCAAGTATAGAAACCTAATTAGCCTAGACACATAGTAAAAGAACAAATGTGAAAAATAATGGTTGATTTACCATTAGAAAAAGGAAAATGTCATTATCAAGATATTCCACTACCTCAACCTATACTATCATCCTCAGTGAAAGGTTTGTGGCACACTTTTCTCAACCAACGATGGTTGCACGGGCAATAAGACTCTACACAAACATGGATTAAGTCCTCACTTCTCATTTAGGGGGCAGAGATCTCACATTTAGGAAGTAAACACCAAGTCCACCTAGGGAGTAAGGGCCAAACCCATTCAAGAGACTAAGAGCAAATATTATTATGTCAAACCTCGATGACAAAGTAGAGAGTCTATTAGTATAAACTCGAGTATCAGTCCTCCAAAGACTTGATTATAGACAAAAGTCAATTTTTGACTGCCTACAATGCCCTATAGAAGACAAAGATGATCATTGATGATATACGGTGGACTTGGAATCTCTCGACCATCTTCGCGCCAATGCCGTATGTTAATTTTAGGAATGCAAGCATACATTGTTATGACAAACAAGGTCCATTTTCATATGCCAAATAAAGTCCATCTTGTGTGGCCATCAAGCCGGTATCTATATGGCAAACAAAGTACACTCTCAGATAAAAAACAAAGTCCATTTTGTATAATGACCAAACATGCATTTACATGGCAATTCCCGTATGCTTCTATATAACAAATTAATGTCCATCTTTTGTGGTGATCAAGTCCATATTTATAGATAATTCAAGTCCATTATCTCATGGCCAATCAAGTCTACTTCCATATGACAAATAAAGTCCATTCTATATGTCATCCAAGCCCTACTTAAAGGGAAAATTAACTCTACTTTAACCTGGTTGACAAAAGTCCACTTTCACATAAAAAATTGAGTCTATATTTACCTAACAATTCATGTGCACTTTTATTTATATGGAAAGAAAAGTCTATTTTATGTGGTAATCAAGCTCATATTTAAATCAAGGTTTTAAAAATTTGCTGAAATATTTTAGATTAGGACAAAATATTTTGGCCAGTATTTTCCTTTTGATTTTTAGGGTTTGTGAGAAGCTTGAAGCAAGACAGTTGAGGTCAAATTGAAGCTTCCAAGCATGGTCTTGGCCCTTGTGCTCTGCCGCTCATCTCCACTTCTTCTTCTTCTTCTTTTCCATCTTCTTCTTCAAGTCTACTAGCTTTTGAGATAGTGATCAAGCTATCCATGTAGAGAAGAATGTGGAGTATGACAAAAAGCTATGCTACCTCTTAGATGAGTACAACTAGGTGCTGATTGCCACCAGTAAATGATGAGGGTGCCGACAGTCTTTGAACCAAGACAATAATAGCTTCCTCATCTCTGTCTATGACGTCTATTAAGAACTTAACTCTAGGGATTAGTTGGTTATGTAAGTCTAGATTTAGCAGCGACAGTCGCTGGAGCACCGGGTCAGGCCAATTGAAATGTTGCAAGAAGAGCCCATCTCCTTTATCTCATTCATGATTATAGTAATAGTAGTACTAGCAATTAGTAGTAATACTAATAGTAGTGATATTGTAGTAGTAGTATAATAGTAATATAATAGTAGTAGTACTAGTAGTAGTATTAGTAATATAGTAATAGTAGTGATAGATATGCTTAGATAAGATGATAAGCAAACCAATAGAAAACAATGAGGGGAGAGTTAAGGAATGAATGAGAAAAATAGGTATTTCACTATCAAGGTGATTATGTAGACCAATAATAGCTTAGATAAGAAATAGATGATAAGCAAGCTCACCACCAATATAATAATATAAGCAACCACACGTAAGATAAGAAGTTGGAGTAATTTGCCACACTTGAAGGAATTTAAGTTATAAGAATTGATAAGCCTTGAAATTTAATTCAAGAACAAACTTAAAAGAAGTTTGATTAAAAAGGAGAACTTATAGCTACTAGATAAGGTATAATAAATATAGAACCTCAAAATACTAAAGATTTATATTGGGAACTAGTTAAAAGAACTTTAGAATTTCAAAAGACTCCTAGAATTCCAAGTAACATTAAATTTAATTAAATGGGGAAATGCTCCACTTAAGAAGATTCTGATAGGCTAAACTAGAACTCCACATGGGTCAGCCTACTTCTTCTTGAAGGAAAAGGGTTTGACCCAGCTTGGCTTTTGACCTGAGAATTGGCCCAATGTTCTCTTAAATTTGGTTGTCACTAACCGATGATTCAGTAGTAGTATAGTAGTAGTATAGTAATAATACTAATAATAGTAGAAGTATAATAGTATAATAGTGCTAGAATAGTAGTAGTAGCAATATAATTATAGTAGTAAAAGTGCTACTATAGTAGTAGTAGTGCAGTAATATAATTATAGTAGTAGATTAGTAGTAGGAATACAATAATAGTTGTGTAAAAGCAATATAATAGAATTAGTCATAATAATATATTAATAGTAGTATAAAAGTAGTAATATTATAGTACTAGTAGTAATGGTACAATAATAATACTAATAGTATAGCAATAGTAGTAGGATAGTAGCAATAGTATAGTAAAGTAGTGTAATGGTAGTAGCAGTACATCAGAAGTAGCAGTATAGTTGTAGTAGTATAATTATAGTAGTAGTAATAGTAGTGATAGTAATAGTAGACTAGAGAATTTGCAACTCAAGAGTGGGGTCCTTTTGGGGTGAAGTTCATTGATAATTCCCCCATACATGAGTTTCTTCTTCACATTCACCTTGCAGATGAACTGCTCGAAGTGGTCTTCTTTGATAAGCCGTTTGATTTAATCCTTGAAGTGCTTATATTCTTTAGTATCATGACCATAATTGGGATGAAAATAACAGTATCTTGATTTGTTGAAGATTTGCTAGTCAATGCGGATAGGTTGGGGCCTTCATAAGAAGTCTAGATGGTCAACCTATGGTAGAACTTTAGTCACTGAGTTATTCAATTGAGTATAATCTACTATATTACTATTACTTGTAGGTCATGCTGTGTTTGGCCCAATCATGCCATGGATCGTGCCTGGCATATGAGTCATACTAGACATATTTGACTACAACCACTTCTATTTCTACTATTATATTGCTATTACTATTATTATACTACTATTGCCATAATATCGCTTTTATTAATGTTATCCTACTACTACTACTATATTGCTGTACGACTATATTATTACTATAATTACTATTACTATTATACTACTATTATACTATTACTACTACTACTGATACTACTTTACTAATATATAACTATACTACTGCTACTACAACTACACTACTATACTACTATAGTATTATATTATTACTACTATACTATTACTACTACAAAAACTACACTAATATACTACTATATTACACTACTACAACTGCTATTATACTAATATACTACTATAGTACTACTACTATTAATAATATACCACTACTAGCACAATACGACTAGTATTTTTATACTACTATTATACTACTGCTAGTACTATTCTACCATGTTAATATATTACTATACTACTATACTATTATAGTACTACTACTATTACTACTACTCTATTAGTATATGAACACTAGCATAATATGATTAACATTATTATACAATTGTTATACTACCGCTAGTACTATTCTACCATACTAATATATTAGTATACTACTATATTATAGTATTATTATTATTACTAATATTATACTAGTAAACTATGATCATTACTACCACTATTACTATCACTAGAACTACTATACTACCATTATTACTAATATATTACTACTACTATTACTAATATACAACTACTATTTTATAACTACTACT
The DNA here is from genome assembly GCA_005019695.1 of Trichopus zeylanicus subsp. travancoricus. NCBI lineage: Eukaryota > Viridiplantae > Streptophyta > Magnoliopsida > Dioscoreales > Dioscoreaceae > Trichopus > Trichopus zeylanicus. The sequence goes on from RXID01011282.1 coordinate 20,865, forward strand.
ATATTATTATTATTGTTACTATTGTTATACTGGTACTACTACTATACTACTACTACTACTAATATATTTCAATACTACTGCCACTACTATTACAATTATACTAATACAATTATACTACTACTACTACCATTATACTACTTTACTATTGCTCCTATTCTACTATTGATACAATACTACTAGTACTACTATTGGACCATTACTACTATTACTAATATTATACTACTATTACTATACTATTATACTACTACTACTATACTAACACTATTACTACTATTATACTGTTACTACTACTATACCAATACTACTATATTTACTTTTACTATTTCTAGTACTACTATTATATTATTACTATGCTACTACTTGATGTATTAGCTAGTGACAACCAAGTTCAAGAGAACATTTGGCTAATTATCAAGTCAAAGGCCAAGCTGAGTCAAACTTTTTTCCTTCAAGAACAAGTGTGCCGGACCATGTGGGGTTCTAGTTTATCATATCAAAATCTACTTAAGTGGAGCATTGCCCCGTTTGACTAAATTTAATGAGACTTGAAATTCTAGGAGCCTTTTGGAAATCTAAAGGATTTTTAACTAGTTTTCAATGTAAACCTTTAGTATTTTGAAGTATTATATATATTATACATTATCAAATAAATATAAGTTCTCCATTTTAATCATACTTCTTTGAAGATGGTTCTTGAATTGAATTTAAAGACTTATTAATTCTTATAACTTGAATTCCTCCAAGCGTCACAAGTTTCTCCAACTTCTTATCTTATATGTGATTGCTTAGATTAACACATTGTTAGTGAGTTTGCTTATTATCTATCTCTTATCTAAGGTGTGGTTATTCTATAATATCACCTTGATGGTGAGATACTTATCTTTTCATTTATTCCTTAACTCTCTATCCATTATTTTTATTCTAGTTTTCTTGTCTTGTTATCTAAGCATATCTATTACTACTATTACTACTACTACTATATTACTACTATGTTACTACTATACTACCACTATTACTAGTACTACTATTACTAAAATCATGAATAAGATAAAGGAGATGCTCTCTTCTTGAAACACTTCGGTTGGCCTGACTTGGTGCTCCACCAACCACCGCTACTAAATTTAGACTTGCATAGCCAACTAATCCATAGAGTTAAGTTCTTTATTAACCTCACAGGCAGAGTCAAGGAAGCCATTGTGGTCTTTGGTTTGAAATATGTTGGTGCTTTTATTGTCTTATGGTGATCAACACCTAGTTGTACTCATCTAAGAAGCAGCCTAGCTTCTTGTCATACTCAACCTTCTTCTCTACCTTGCATAGCTTGATCACCATCTCAGAAGCTAGTAGATTTTAAAAATGAGAAGAAAAAGAAGAGGAAGAAGTGAAGGTGAGTAGTGGAGCCAAAGGCCAAGATTCTTCAAGTTGGACGATGAACTTGACTATCTTGCTTCGAGCTTCTTCCTAAACCCTACAAATCAAAACCAAAATACTAGCTGATTTTTAAAACCTTGATCTAAATAGGGGCTTGATTGTCACATAAGATATACTTTGCTTGCTATGTAGAAGTACACTTGAATTATCAAGTAAATATAGACTTAATTTGCCATGTGAAAATGAACTTTTATTAACCATGTGAAAGTGGAGTCAATTTGCCATTTAAGTATGGGCTTAGATGCCATGTAGAATGGACTTTATTTCTTATGTGGAAGTAGACTTGATTGGCTATATGAAAGTGTATTTGAATTGTCATGTAAATGTGAACTTGATCTCCACACAATATGGACTTTATTTTGTCATATGGAAGTGTACTTGAATTGTCACATAAATACCAGCTTGGTCATTACATAAAATGGATTTTGTTTGCCACTTAAAAGTGAACTTTGTTCGCCATGTAGATGTGGGCTCAATCACCTCACAAGATGCTCTTTCTTTACTGTTTGAAAATAGACTTTTTCTATCATAATAATGTACGCTCACATTCATAAAGTCAACTTTCGCCATTGGCAGGTAGAGGTGGTTGAGGGATTTCAACTCTATCATATATTATCAATGACCATCATTGTCTTCTAAAAGGCATTATAGGCAGTTAGAAACTAGCTTTTGTCAATTACCAAGTCTCTAGAGGATTGATACCCTAGTTTGTACCGATAGACTCTCTACTTCATCATTAAGGTTTGATAAAATAACATTTGGCTTTGGTCCCTTGAATAGGTTTGGCCCTTTATTCCTAGATGGACTTAGTCTTTGCCCCCTGGGTGAGAGGTTATTACACCTTGAATTGGAGATGAGGAGCCAATCCATACTTACGTAGACTCCGATTGCCCTCGCCGTCATCGTTGGTTGAGAAATATGTGCTACGAATCTGTCACTGAAGAGGATAGTGTAGGTTGAGATAGGAAAATCACTTGATGATGACATTTCCTTTTTTTCAATTGAAAATCAACCATTAGTTTTCCTTGTTTCTTCTTTTATTATGCATCTAGGCTAATTATGTTTCTACACTTGAAGGTGAAGTGATGTCTCATTGGATATAACAAACTTTGTGGAGCTGAAATCGGCCACCTAGAATAGTGAAACCCCCTAATGAGTAATCCCAAATGAACAAATAAAAATTTCAGATAACCTGAGTGCACAATTAGGTGTAGTAGTGTAACAATCGTAATGTTAGTATAGTATAAATATAGTAGTAGTATAATAACAGTAGCAATAGTAGTTGTATAATAATATTAGTATAATAGTATAATAATATTTATCATAGCAGTAGCAGTAGTAGTAACATATAGTATAATAATATAATAATAGTTATTGTAGTAGTAGTACAGTACAATAGTAGTGGTATTAATTGTAGTATAGTAATATAGTATTAGTGTAGTTGTAATAAAAGCAGTAGTAGTGGTACTAATAATAGGATAGTAGTAAAAAGTAGTAGTAGTATTTTAGTCGCATACAAATAGTAGTATATTAGTAGCAGCAGTAGTAATAGTATAGCAGTATAATAGTAATATAAAAGTTGTATCATAGTAGTAGTATAGTAGTGATAAATAGTAGTAATGGCAGTAGTACAGTAGTAGTATAGTAATAGTAATAGTATAATAATAACAATAGTAGTATAGTAAAAGTATAGTAGTACTATAGTAGTAGTAATAATAATATATTAGCAGTCATAGTAGTAATATACTAGTAGTATAGCATACTAGCAATGGTAATAGTAGTAGTAATATAACTGTAGTAGTACTTGAAGTAGTATAGTATGATAGTAATATAGAAGTAGTAGTAGATTATTGTAGTAGTATAATACTAGTACTATAATATTAGTATTATAACGGTGGTATAGTAGTTATATAGAAGTATAATATAGTAGTATAATAGTACTACTAGTAGTATAATATAGCATAGTAGTATAATAGTATTTTACTATTATAGTAGTACTAGCAATATAGGTAGTATGATATTAATAGTAGTGGTAGTACGGTACTATAGCACTAGTAGTCGTAGAGTAATAGTAGTATGATAGTAGTCATTGTATAGCAGTAGTATTAGTATAGTATTATTATAATAGCAGTAGAAGTATGCTAGCCTAGTATAATAGAATGGATTAGTAGTATAATAGTAGTAGTATAATATTGATATAACCATATTGTATAATAGTATAGTATAGTGGTATAGTAGTTGTAGTAGTATAATTGTAGAAGTATATTACTATAGTAGTAACAAATGGTAGCAATAATAGTAATGTGCTAGTATTATAGCAGTGCTATAGAAGTTGTATAATAGTAGCATAATAGTACTAGTAGTAGCATTAATATAGTAATACTAGTTGTAGTAGTAATCTAGTAATAATAGTAGTAGTATAGTATTAGTGGTATATTATTTTAGTAGTAATATAATAATACAGTGTTAGTATAGTAGTAGGTAACAACACTGATAGTATTAAGACTAGTATTATAGTAGTGTAGAACTAGTAACACAGTAGTAGAGTAGTTATAGAGTAATTGAAATACTAATAGTAATAATAGTAATATGGTATTAGTACTATAATAATAGTACTATAGTAGTAATATTATAGTACAGTAATATTCGAAATAGTATTAATATAGTAGAGCAGTATTGTAGTAGTATAATAATAATACACTCTAAAAAAATAGGAGTTATTCTAGTATTAACATAGTAATAGTTATATATTAGTAGTTATAGTATTATAACAGTAGTAGTAGTAGCATGGTAATATATTGTTAGTATTATAATCTGAGTATTATAGTATAGTAGCAATAGTGGTAGTATTAATAGAGTATTAGTAGTACAGTAGTAATGGTGTGATAATAGTACAGTAGTAATAAACTTTAATAATAGTATTAGTAATAGTGATATAGAAGTAATAGTAGTGGTACAATGGTAGCGGTAGTATAGTAGCAGCAACACAATAATTATATAGTATAATACTAGTACTAGTAGTAATATATTAGTATCAGTAGTGGTGTAGTAGTAATATCATAATATAGTACAATAGTATAGTGTCGTAGTATATTAGTAGTGTAGCATAGTAGTAGTAGTATTAGTAATACTAATATAGTAGTAATTTAGTAGTAATAGTATTATAGTACTACAAATATAGTAGTAGTTGTTGTTATTGTTATAGCAGTAGTTGTAGTATAGTAACGGTAGTATAATACTGTAGAAGTAGTAAGCTACAGTTATGGTAATAGTACAGTAGCAATATAGCAATATATTAACAGTATGATATTATAGTTGTACAAGTATTACTAATAGTAGAATATTAGTAGTAATAGTACATTATTATGGTAGTAATAGTAGTAAAGATAGTAGTAATATAATTGTAGTAGTAGTACTAATATACTAATAGTAATAATAATACTATTATAGTAGTAGTTATAATATAGTAGCAGTATAATAGTATAATTATAGTATAGTAGAAGTAGTAGTAGTACTTATAGTAGTCCAATAATAGCATATTAATAATACTATAGTAATAATAGTAATATAGAAGTAGGAGTCATATGGTAATATAATAGCGGTGTAGTCGTAGTAGTTTAGTATAATAATACTTATAATGGTAGTAATATAATTGTAATAGTATTAGTGACATACCAATAATAGAATGGTTATTGTAGTACAGTCACAGTATAATAATATAGTAGTAATACAAGTAATGGTAATGGTACTATCATTGTAATAGTAATATTAAAGCTATATTAGTAAAATTCATATAGTAATAATACTTATATATTAGGAGTTAAAGTATGTTTGTAGTATAGTAGTAGTTGTTATAATAGGAATCATGGTAGTATACTACAACTAGTAATATAATAGTAATATAGTAGTAGAAATAGTATAATGGTAGTAGTATAGTAGTATAATTATGCTAGAGAAAACCTCAAGCATTGGCTTGGTGGTTGTATGAACCTCTTCTATGTGAGGAGTGGTTCAAACTTTACTTAAAAGCTTGACTTTAGTGGTATGTTGCTAAAAAAAAAAATTTGTATATGCAGTATAGTTATAGTATAAGAGTGGTATGAATAGCATAGTGATAGTGTAGTGGTAGAAGTATACTATTAATACTAGTATTGCAGTATACTGTAGAAGTAGTGAAGTAGTAGTGATAATATTATAGTAGCAGTATAGTAGTAGTAGTAGTAGCATAGTAGTATAATATAATATTATAGTAGAAGTAGTCTAACAGTAATATAGTTTTATAATACAACAATATAGTATTTTAGTACAATAGTAGTATAGTATAGTTGTACTAACAATAGTATTATACTAGTAGTATCAATAGTTATAGTATAGTATCGTAGTAGTATAGTAGTAGTAGTCGTATAGTTGTTATATAGTCATAGTAGTATTGTATCAGCAGACTATCTAGGTAGTGGTATATTATACTAGCAATATAGTATAAGTAGTGTTAGTATAGTTGTTACATAATAATAATAGTAGTAAAAAGTATAGTATAGTAGTACAATACAGTAATATTATAGCAGTATGGTATGATATTATACTAGTAGTATAGCAAGTACTTGTAGTAAAGTAATAGTATAATAGTTGTAGTAGTAGTCGTAGTATTATAGTGGTAGTATACTAGTATAGTAGCAAGAGCTAGTATCATAGCAGTAGCATCTTCATATCATAATGTGAATAGTAGGAATAGTAATAGTATAGTAGTAGCAATGCTTTGGTGGTTGTATGAACCTCTTCTATGTGAGGAGTGGTTCAAACTTTACTTAATAGCTTGACTTTAGTGGTATAGTTGCTAAAAAAAAAAATTTGTATCTGCAGTATAGTTATAGTATAAGAGTGGTATTAATAGCATAGTGATAGTGTAGTGGTAGAAATATACTATTAATACTAGTATTGCAGTATACTGTAGTAGTAGTGAAGTAGTAGCGATAATACTATAGTAGTAGTATAGTAGTAGTAGTAGTAGTAGTAGCATAGTAGTATAATATAATATTATAGTAGAAGTAGTATAACAGTAATATAGTTTTATAATACAACAATATAGTATTTTAGTACAACAGTAGTATAGTATAGTTGTACTAACAATAGTATTATACTAGTAGTAGCAATAGTTATAGTATAGTAGTAGTAGTCGTATAGTAGTTATATAGTAATAGTAGTATTGTATCAGCAGACTATCTAGGTAGTGGTATATTATACTAGCAATATAGTATAAGTAGTGTTAGTATAGTTGTTACATAATAATAATAGTAGTAAAAAGTATAGTATAGTAGTACAATATAGTAATATTATAGCAATATGGTATGGTATTATACTAGTAGTATAGCATAGTACTACTAGTAATGTAATAGTATAATAGTTGTAGTAGTAGTCGTAGTATTATAGTGGTAGTATACTAGTATAGTAGCAAGAGCTAGTATCATAGCAGTAGCATCTTCATATCATAATGTGAATAGTAGTAATAGTAATAGTATAGTAGTAGTAAATTATATAACAGTCGTATTATAGTGATAAACTAGTAGTAGCTATAGTAGTATAATAGTAGCAAAGTATCAATAATAATAGTCAAAGTAGTAATAATTGTTATTACATAATAGTGGCCAATACGGACTAAAGGTTAGCTTGCAAGCCCACCTAACAGTCTATTTAGATGAAAGACCAGCTGTGTGGCTCACATAAAAGTTCAATCAGTTTAGGGTTAGCCTACGGTCTCATCTGAAAATTAAACTCTTACTAAATGTTAGCCTGTGGGCACACCTAAAGGTCTAATTGATTAAATGACAATCTGTAGGCTTGCCTAAAAATCTGAATCAACTAACGGCCAAGCTGTGGGTAACCTAAAAGCCAAAATAACTTAAAGTTAGCCTGAAGGCTCACCCAAAGTCATTATGATAGTCTAAGGGCTCTGAAACAAAATAAAATTGATAAACGTAAATTGCTTAAATAGCCCAACTACATTGTACTCAAGTTAGTTTGGCTAAAACAAATAAACCAAACCAAAGTCACAAGAACAAAGCACCAAAATCAAGTCCACACCTGAAGCAAAGTTGAATTAGGTCAAACTTTAACCAAAGGCAAATCAGGTCAAATTTGATCCAAAACTAAGTCAAACCTAAACTAGAACATAGTAAGATTTGAACCGAAACCAAGCCAAATCTGAACCAGAACCTGGTTGAACTTGAACCACGGTGAGGTCAAATCTAAATCATGAACTAAAATCGAGTCCAAGACGTGTTGAACCTGAACCAACTTGGCTCAATCCCAAACTCAATATGAGTTCAACATGGATCAAACCCCAATCCATTATGTGTCGAATTCAAACCCAATGAAGGTCAAATATGGGTCAAGTCCAAACCCATTAAGGGTGGGATCAAAGATGCATTAAGGATCCAATAAAGACTCAATAAGGGTTGGATCCTAGATCCATTAAGGATCTAATGAGGACCCAATAAGGGTTGGATCCAGGATCCATTAAGAATCCAACAAGGTCCTAATAAGGGTTGGATCTAAGATTCAATTCTGCTACTGGTACAACTGCTACTATTACTAATCCAATTACTACTACTACTCCTGCTACTAGTACTACTATGACTACTATTACTCCTGCTACTACTACTGTTACTGCTACTGCCACTGCTACTATTTCTACTATGACTAATACAGCTACTACTACTATACTACTACTACAACTACTACTACAAGCATTGCTATACTCCAACAACTACCACTATTACTACCACTACTACCACTACTACTACAACTGCTACAACTACTCCTACAGTTACAACTTCTCCTACTGTTATTATTACTACTACTACTACTACTGCTGTTGCTGCTACTACTACTTTTACTACTACTACTACGACTACTACTTCTACTACCACTACAGCTACGACTACTAGCACTCCAACAGCTACTACAACTACTCCTACTACTAATACTACTACTACTACGACTAGCACTTCTACAAGTACTGCCACCACCACTACTGCGACTCCTCCTGTTACTAAAACTACAACTACTAATACTACTACTACTGCTACTACAACTAAGACTACTACTACTACTACTACAACAACAACAACTACTACTACTACTATTGTTGCTTTTACTACTTGAACTACTACGACAAGTATTACTATTAATACCACTACTATTGCTACAACTACTTCTACTACTTTTACTTCTGCTACTACTACTACTACTAGTACAACTACTACTGCTACTACTACTATTATTGCTACTGCAACTACTACCGTTGCTACTACCACTACTTCTACTACTACTACTGCTACCCCTACTACTACTACTATTACTGCTGCTGCTATTACTACTATTTCTACTACCGCTACTACTACTACTGCTACTACTACTATGACTACTACTACAACTACTACTTATACTACTACTAATGCCACTAGTACTACTATCACTACGACAACTATAATAACTACTGCTGCTACTGCTACTTCTACTACTACTATAACAACTACTACTATCAAAACTAATGTTGTTACTGCTACTGCTACTGCTACTACTATGACTTCTTCTAAGACTATTACTACTACCACAACTACTACTGCTGTTGTTACTGCTACTATTGCTTCTACTACTACTGCTACTACAATAATAACAACTACTACTACTAACACAACTACTACTTCTACTGTTACTACTACTACTATTGCAAATACTGCTACTACTATTACTACTGCTACTACTACCACTATGACTGTTACAACTAGTACTTCTACTACCGCAACTACAAAAACTGCTACTGCTACTGCTACTACTGCTATTATCACTACTACTGGTGCTAATGCTACTACTGCTACTACAACCACGACTACTACTACTCCTACTGCTGCTACAACAACAACAACTACTTCTGCTGCTACTACTTTTACTACTAATACTACTACTACTACTACTTTTGCCACTTCGGTTGCTATTGCTATTGCTACTGCTACTACGACTTCTCCAACTACTACAACACTACTACTACTACTACTACTACTACTACTACTACTACTACTTCTGCTACTTCTGCTACTTCTGCTATTACTACTACTACTACTAATACCACTACTACCGCTCCTACTACTAATGTTGTTGCTACTACTACTACTACAACTGCTTCTACTACTACTATTGCTACTTTTACTGCTACTACTACGACAAGTACTACTACTACTAGTTCTGCTACTGCTACTACTACAACTACTATTATTTTTAGTAATGATACTCCTAGTACTATTGTGACTACTACTACTTCAGCTACTACTACTGCAATTGCTACTCCTACTACTGCTGCTATTGCTCCAACAATAATAAGTACTACTCCCACTACTACTGCTACTACTGCTATTCCCACTACTACGATTGTTGCTGCTACTACGTCTACTAACATCGCTCTAACTACTACTACAACTGCTACTAATACTACCACTGCTACTACTGCTCTACAACTACTACACCTACTCCTACTACTTCTACTACTGCCATCACTACTACTACGGCTCCTGCTACTACAACTGCTACTCGTCCTACTACTATTACTACAACCTCTGTTGCTACTACTCATACTTCAACTACTACTATTACTACTACTACTACTTCTACTACTTCTACCGTTGTTGTTACTCCTACTACTACTACTACTTCTACTACTATTACTGCTGTTGTTACTCCTCCTACTACTACTACTCCTATTATTATTACTACTACTACTGCTACTACTACTGCTCTTACTCCTACTGCTACAACAACTAATACTACTATGACTTCTCTACTACTACCGCTATTGTTACTCCTGCTACTACTACTCCTGCTCCTACAATTTCTACTACTACTACTACTACTACTTTTGTAGTAACTATTGATGCTATTACTACTACTGCTAGTACTATGACTTTTGCTACTACTTCTACTACTACTATGGATGGTACAATTATTGTTGCTACTATTACTACTAGTTCTGTTACTACTTCTACTACTACTGCTGCAACTACTATGATAACTACAACTATTGCTACTTCTGCTACAACTACAGCTACTACTACTTCTACTTCAACTGCCGTTATTACTTCTACTACTACTATAGCAATTGCTACTCATACTACAACTTTTGCTACTACTTCTACTTCCACTACCACCACTACTACTACGACTATAACAACTATTACTAATACTACTACTACTATTACTCCTGCTGCCACTACTACTACTACTACAACTTCTCCAACTCCTAATACTGCTGCTACTACTACTAATGACAATAGTACTGCTACTACAATGACTACTAATACTGCTACCACTACTACTGGAACTATTGTCACTACTACTACGACTACAACTACAGCTTCTTCTTCTACTACTACCACTACAACTAATGCTATTACTACTGCTAGTGCTGCTATGACTACTACTATTACTACTAATGCTGCTACTACTACTACTACAACTACTGCTATTACTACTGTTGCTACTGCTGCTACTACAACAACTGCTACTACAACTACTACATTTACTACAACAATAACAACAACAACTACTACTACCACTACTACTCCTACGACTACTACAACTACTATTACTACTACTGCTACTACTACTATTCCTATCACTACTACTACAGCTACTAATACAACTACAACTACTACTAATACTACTAGTACAACTACTACTACTGCTGTTACTACTGCTACTACTATTATTACCACTACTACTACCACTACTACTACCACTGCTACTACTACTACTACTATATTGCTATAGTTGCTACAATTGCTCCTCCTCCTCCTCCTCCTCCTCCTCCTACTACTACTACTACTACTACTCCTACTACTGCTAGTATCACTACTACTGCTGCTATAACTATGACTACTACAACTAATGTTACTGCTACTACTACTACCACTTCTACTACTATATTTGCCGCTACAACTGCTACAACTACTACAATTGTTGCTACTATTGCGGCTACAACAACTGCTGCTGCCGCTACTATAATGACTACTACAACAACTACTGATACTACTACCACAGTTGCTGCTACTTCTGCTACTGCTACTACCTCTCCTAGTACAATTTCTGTAGCCACTACTACTGCTACTCCAACTAATACTACCATTGCTACTAGTAGTATTACTATTACTATTACTATTGCTATTACTACTACTGCTGCTGCTACAACTACAGCTACTACTACTTCTAGTTCTATTACTACTTCTTTTACTACTTCTATTGTTGCTACTACTACTACGACTGCTTCTACTATAGCTACAGCCACTACGGTTACTAATGCTTCTACTGCTACCACTTCTTCGACTGCCACTACAACTACTACCACTGCAACAACTACTGCCACTATTATTACTTCTACTACTCCGGCTACCACTATTACTGTTGCTATAACAACAACAATAAAAACTACTACAACCACTGCTCTACTACTGCCACTACAAATATTGCTAATTTGACTGCCACTAAAATTACTACTGCTACTACTATTACTTCTACTACTACTGCTACTACTCCTTCTATTGCTACAACAATAATAACTATTACTACAAATACTACTACCAGTACTCCTACGACTACTACTATTGCTACTGCTACTGCTACTACATTTGCTACTAGTGCTACTACTACTACTACTCCTCCTCCTCCTGCTACTACCCCTGCTACTATGAATATTACTAATAGAACTTCTACTACTTCTGCTACTACTACTACTTCTATTACTATTACTACTACAACTGCTACTTCTTCTAATATTACTATTGCTACTACTACCGCTGCTACCACTAGTATTGTTACTATGACTATTAATTCTGCTGTTACTATTACTACTTCTAGTACAACTAATACAGCTACTACTACTATTGTTGTTACTGCTACTACTGCTATGACTTCTACTACTACTACTTCAGCTACTGCAGCTTCTACTGCTACTGCTAGCACCACTACTATGACTACTACTTCTGTTACTAATGCTACTACTATTACTACTATAACTGCTACTTCTGCTACTATTGCTACTGATGCTAAAACTACTGCTACTACATCTACTACTGTTATAACTACTGCTATACTACCACTCATGCTACAAGTACTACTCTTGCTACAACTACTTCCACTACTACTACTAATACTATTACTACTACACTACAACTTCCACAACTGTTACTAATACTACTACTACTACTACTACTACTACTACTACTGTTGCTGCTGCTGCTGCTCCTAACATTACTATTATCACTACAGCTACCGCTACTACTACTACTATTGTAACTACTGCTACTGCTACTACTACCAGAACAACTACTACAACTGTTGCTACAACTGCTACAAGTACTACAGTTATTGCTACTGCTGCTAGTACTACAATTGATGCTGCTACTACTACGACTACTACAACAACTACTAATACTACTACTACTGCTGTTGTTGTTACTACTACTACTACTACTACTTCTCCTACTACTATTACCGCTGCTATTACTACTACTACTCCAACTAATACTATTGTTGCTGCTATTACTACTACTGTTACTACTAGTATTACAACTACTAATAGTATGACTACTACTACTGCTACTATTACTACTACTTGCTATTCGATTACTATTTCTACTACTACTACTATTGCTGTTGCTACTGCTATGACTGCTACTACTACTATTTTTGCTACTATGATTACTATTACTACTACTGGTACTAGTTCTTTGACAGCCACAATAACTACTATAGCTACAATAACTACTGCTACAACTTTTACTTCTACTACTACTGCTACTACTACTACTGTTGTTACAACAACAACAACAACAAGAATAACTACTACAACTACTGCTGCTACTGCTGCTGCTGCTGCTACTGCTAATTTGATTGCCACTAAAATTACTATCGCTGCTAATACTACTTCAACTACTAATGCCACTACTACTACTATTGCTATAACAACAACTACCACTGCTACTACAGCTACTACCACTACTTCTATGACTACTACTGCTACTACAATTATTGTTACTGCAACTGCTACTAGTGCTACTACTTCTACTACTACTATTACTACTACCTCCACTACTACTACAATGACTACTACTACTGCTGCTGTTGCTACTACTCCTACTACTACTACCTCCACTACTACTACTACTACTACTACAACTACTATCAGAGAAGAAGTAAGAGTAGTAGTGGCAGTAGTAGTAGTAGTAGTAGTAGTAGCAATAGTAGTAGCAGTAGTAGTTATTATTGTTATTATTGTAGTAGTTGTAGTAGTAGTAGTAGTTGTTGTCTTAGCAGTAGGAATAGTAGTAGTAATAGTAGGTGTAGTAGTTATAGTAGTAGTAGTAGTAGTCCTAGTAGGAGTAGAAGATGCAGTAGGAGTTATAGTTATCGTAGTGGTAGTAGTAGTAGCAGTAGTAGCAATTGTAGTGTTAGTAGTAGTAGTAGGAGTAGTAATAGTAGTAGTAGTATTAGTAAAAATAGTAGTAGTACTAGTACTAGTAGTAACAGATGTAGTAGTAGTACAAGTAGTAGTTGTAGTAGTAGAAGTAGTATAAGTACTACTAGAAGTAGTAGTAGTACGCGTAGTAGCAGCAGCAGAAGTAGTAGCAGCAGAAGTAGTAGTTTTAGTAGTAGTCAAAGTTGTCATAGTAGTAGCAGCAGCAGTAGTAGTAGCGGTAGTAGTAGCAGTAGCAATAGCAGTAGCAGCAGTAGTAGCAGCAGTAGCATTAGTAGAAGTAGTAATAGTAGTAGTAGCAGCAGCAGTCATTGCAGAAGTAGTACTTGGAATAACAGTATTTGTTTTAGTGGTAGCCATAATTATTGTAGTAGTAGTGAAAGTAGTACTAGTGGTAGCAGCAATAGTATTGAAATTAGTAGAAGTAGTAGTATTAGTTGCAGTAGTAGTAGCAGTTGTTGTAGTAGCTGTAGTAGTAGTATTAGTAGCATCAATAGTAGTAGTAGCAGTAGTAGTTATAGTAGAAGTAGAAGTTGCAAATGAAGAGTAGTAGCCGTAACAGTAGTAGTAGCAGCTGCAACAATAGTAGTAGTTGTTATAGTGATAGCAAAAGTAGTTGTAGCTATAGTAGTAGGAGTAGTAGTAGAAATACTAGTAGTTTGAGAAGTAGTAGTCAGTAGAAGTAATAGTAGTAGTCATAATAGCAGCTATAGTAGTGGCAGTAGTAGTAGTAACAGTGGCAGTAGTAGTTGCCACAGAAGTAGTAGCTGTAGTAGTGGTATTAAGTGAAGTAGTAGAAGTATTAGTACTAGTTATAGAAGAAGGGGAAGTTATAGTAGTAGTAATAGGAAATGGTAGTAGTGGTGGTAGTAGTTGTAGTAGAAGTAGTGATAGTAATAGCCATCATAGTAGTGGTAGTAATAATAGTAGTACTAGTGGTAGTTGTAGTAGTAGTTGTTGTAGTAGTGGAAGTAGTAGCAGCTATAGTAATTGTAGTGGCAATTGTAGTAGTAGTAGTAGTAGTGGTAGTAGTAGCAGTACTATTTGTAGTAATAGTAGTAGCATAGGTAGTAGTAGTAGGGATAGTAGTAGCAATAGTAGCCATAGTAGTAGAAGTAGCAATAGTAGTAGTAGTTCGAGATGTTGAGCAGTAGCTGCCATAGTAGTAGTAGTAGCAGCAGCAGCAGCAGCAGTAGTATTATTAGAAAAGTTAGTATTATTATTAGTAGTAGCAGTAGTAGCAGTAGAAACAGTTGTGGTATTAGCCGGAGAAGCAGCAGTAGTAGCTATTGCCATAATAGTAGTAACAGTATTTGTAGTAGTAGCAGTTGTAGTGGCAGTAGTAGCAATAGTCACAATAATAGCAGTTGCAGTAGCTATAGTTGTATTAGTAGTAGCAGTAGTAGCATTAGTAGTAGTAGAAGAAGTAGTAGTACTAGTTGTCGCAAACGAAGTAGTAGAAGTAGTTGTAGTAGTCATGGTAGTAGTGATAGTAACAGTGGTAGTGATAGTAGCAATAATAGCATAGTAGTGGTAGTAACAGTAGTAGCTGTAGTATCAGTAGTATCAGTAGTAATTGTAGTAATAGAAGTAGTAGTAGTACTAGCAGTAGTAGCAGCAGTAGTAGTAAGGAAAGTAGTTGCAATAGTAGTTGTAGTAGTAGAAGCACTAGTAGTAATAGTACTAGTAGCAGAAGTAGTAGATGTAGTATTAGCAGATGTAGTAGAAGTAGTAGTGTAGGTAGTAGCAATAGTACTAGCAGTAGCAGTAGTAGTAGTAGTACTTTTTGTAGTGGTGGTAGTAGTAGTAGTAGTCATAGTTGTAGCAGTAATAGTAGTAGTACTAGCAAAAGTTGTTGTAGCAGTAGTTATTGTAGTAGTAGTGACAATAGTAGTAGTTGCAATAGTAGTTGTTGTTGTTGTAGTAGCTGTACTAACAACAATAGTGATAGTAGTAGTAGCAATAGTAAAAGCAATAGTAGGAGCATTGGTAGTAGTAGTTGTAGTAAGGTGGTAGTAATTGTAGTAGTTGTTGTAGCAGCAGTAGTAATAGTAATAGTAATAGTAGTAGTAGTGGGAGTAGTAGTAGCCTAGTCGCAACAGAAGCAGTAGCAACAGTAGTCGTAGTCGCAACAGAAGGAGCAGTAGTAGTACTAGTAGTTGAAGCAGCTGTAAAAGTAGTAGCAGTACAATTAGTAATAGTAGCTCTAGTTGTTGTACCAGTGGAACTAGTGGAAGTAGTAATAGTAGTAGCAGTAACAGTAGCAGTCATTGTAGTTGTCGTTCTCGTAGTAGTAGTAGTGGTAGTTGTAGCTGCGGTCGTGGGAGCAGTAGAAACTTTAGTGGTAGTAGAAGTAGTACTAATAGGAGGAGTAGTAGTAGGAGCAATAGTAGTAGTACTTGCAGGAGTACTTGTAGTAGCAGTAGTCCGTAGTAGTCATAATAGTAGCAATAGAAATAGCTATAGTAGTAGCCGCAACAACAACAATAGTAGTAGTAGTAGTTGCAGTTGGGGCAGCTGCAGTAGTTGTTGTAGTAGTAGTAGTAACCATAATAGTAGTAGGAGTAGTAGTAGCAGCTGTAGCAACAATAGTAGCAGTAGTAGTTGCAGCTATCACGGTAGTAGTAGAGTAGTACCTGTAGCTGAAGCAGTAGTATCAATAGTAGTAGTAGTAGTTGTTGTTGTTGTTGTAGTAGCAGTAGTATTAGCAGAAGTAGTAGTTGTTGTAGTAGTAGTAGTAGTCATAGTAGAAGTAGTAGCAACAATAGTAGAGATACTAGTAGCAATAGTAGTCATAGTTGTAGCAGTAATAGTTGCAATTGTAGTAGCAGTAGTAGTAGTTATAGTGGTAGCAGCCGTAGTAGCTATAGTAGTAGTCTCAGTCGTAGCTATAGTAGAAGTAGTAGTAGTAGCAGTATTAGAAGTAATAGTGGAAGCAGCAATTGCAGTAGCAGTAGTAGTAGAAGCAGCATTAGCAAAAGTAGTAGTAGCAGTAGTTGTAGCAGTAGCTGTAGTAGTATGAGAAGTAGTTTGAGTAGCAGTAGCAGTTGTAGTAGTACTAGTAGTAGCAGTAGTCGCTATAGTTGTAGTTGTGGTAGTAGTAGTAGTAGCAATAGTAGCTATAGCAGTAGCAGCATAGCAGCAGTAGTAGTAGTAGTAGTAGTAGTTATGGTAGCACTAGTAGTAGCAGTAGTAGTAGTTGTATGAGAAGTAGTAGGAGTAGCTCTAGAAGCAGTAGAAGTAGTAGTACCAATAGTAGTATTAGTTATAGAACTAGTAGTCATGGTAGCTTTAGTTGTTGTTGTAGCAATTGTAGTAGTAGTAGGAGTAGCAATAGTAACAGTCATGGTAGCAGCAGTAGTTGTTGTTGTTGTAGAAGAAGTCATTGCCATATTAGTAGTAGTAGTTGCAAAAGTAGTACAAGTAGGGGAAGAAGTAGTAATAGTTGTAGCAATAGTAGTAGTTGTAGCAATGATAGCACTGGAAGAAGGCATAGTAGTACTAGTAGTAGTAACTGTATTAGTACTAACAAAAGCAGTAGTTGCAGTAGCAGTAGTAGTAGTAGTGGTAGTAGTGGTAGTAATTGTAGTAGTAGTAGGAGCAGCAGTAGGAGTTGTAGTAGTAGTAGTAGTGTTAGCAGTAGTAGCAGTTGTAGTAGCCGTAGTTGTAGCAGCAGCAACAATAGCAGTAGGAGCAGCAATAGCAGTACAAGTAGTAATAGTAGTAGTTATAGTAGTAGTGGTACTAGTTGCACAAGTAGTAATATTGCTAGTAGTAGCATGCATTGTAGCAGTAGTAGTACTCATCATACTAATAGTGGTAGTTGTAGAAGCAGTAGTAGTATTGGTAGCAGTGGTAGTAGTTGTAGTAGTAGTAGCAATAGTTGTAGGAGCAACAATAGCATTAGTAGTAGTAGGACTAGTACTAATATTAGTAGTAGCAGCAATAGCAATAGTAGTAGTACTGCAAGTAATAGTTGTAGTAGTAGAAGTAGTAGCCGTAGTAGTAGCTGCAGCTATAGTAGCAATGGTCCAAGCAGTTGTAATAGCACTAGCGATAGTAGCAGCAGCAACGGTAGTAGTAGTAGTACTACTACTAGTAGCAGCAGCAGTAGCCGCAGTATTGTAGTAGTAGTACTAGTATTAGTAGTAGTAGTAACAATAATAGTAGCAGCAGTAGTAGTAGCAAGAGGAGTAGTAGTAGCAGTAGCCTCAATAGTAGTAGTAGTAGTTGCAGTAGTAGTATTGCCAGTAGTAATAGTTGTAGTAGTAGTAATAGTAGTAGTAGAAGTAGTAGTAGTTGTGGTAGGAGTGGCAGTAGTAGTAATAGTAGTATTAGTAGTAGTAATAGTAGTAGAAGTTGTAGTAGAAAAAGAAGCAGTAGTAGAAGCATCAGTAGTAGTAGTAGTAATAGTTGTAGCAGCCGTAATGCAGCTGTAGCAGCTGTGGTAGTACTAGTAGTAGTAGTACTAGTCGTAGTTGTAGTAGCAGTAGAAATAGTAATAGTAGAAGAAACAACAGTATTAGCAGTAGTAGTAGAAGTAGCCGTAGCAGTAGTAGTTGTAGTTATAGTAATAAAAGTAGTAGTAACAGTAGTAGTAGTAGAAGAATCAATAGTAGTAGTAGCAGTCATAGTGGTCGTAGTAGGCGTATTAGTAGTTGTAGTAATAGCGATAGCAATAGTGATTGTAGTAGTAGTAGTAATAGTAGCAGTAGTAGTAGCAATTATTGTCATTGCAGTAGCAGTAGTAGGAATAGTAGGAGTAGCAGTAGCAGTAGTAGTAGCAGCCGTAGTCGTAGTTGCGGTAGTAGTAGTTGTAGTAGTAGCAGCAGCAACAATAGTTGTAGCTGTAGTAGTAGTAGCAGTAGTAGTCGTAGAAGTAGTAGCAGTAGTAGTAGGAGTAGGAGTAGTAGTAGTAGTAGGAGTAGTAGTAGTAGGAGTAGTAGTAGTAGTAGTAGTAGTAGTAGTAGTAGTAGTAGTAGTAGTAGTAG
>RXID01011283.1:0-10000 GCA_005019695.1 Trichopus zeylanicus subsp. travancoricus
TAGTACGAGTAGTAGTAGGACTAATAGTAATAATTGTAGTAGTAATAGTACCAGTAGTAGTAGGAGATGTCGTAGTAGTGGTAGTAGTAATAGTAGTAATAGGAGGAGGAGTAGTAGTGGTAGCACTAGACGTATTAGCGATAGTAGCAGCAATACTAGAGTAGTAGTAGTTATAGTTGTAGCAATAGTAGGACTCATAGTAGTAAGAGTAGTAGTAGGAGTAGTAGTTCTACTAGCAGTACTAGTAGTAATTGTAATAGTAACCCTAGTAGTAGTAATAGTAGTAGTGTTAGTAATTATACTAGTGGCAGTACTGGTAGTAGTTGTAGTAGTAGTAGTAATAATTATTGTAATTGGAGTATTAGTAGTAATAGTAGTAGTAGTAGTAGGCGCAGTAGTAGTAGAAGTGGTAGTAATAATAGCAGTTGTAGTAGTAGTTGTGGTTGTTGTAGTAGTGGTAGTATTAGTAGTAGTAGTAGTAGTAATAGTAGTAGTAGTAGTAGTAGTAGTGGTGGTAGTAGTAGTAGTAATAGTAGTAGTAGTTCTTGTAGTAGAAGTAGTAGTTGTTGTTGTAGTAGTAGAAGGAGTAGGAGTTGGTGTAGGAGTAGTAATAGTAGTTGTAGTAGTAGTTGTGGTAATAGAAGGAGTAGGAGTTGGTGTAGGAGTAGTAGTGGTAGTAGAAGGAGTAGTTATTGGTGTGGGACTAGTAGTTGTAGTAGGAGCAGGAGTTGGTGCAGGAGTAGTAACAATAGTAGTAGTAGCAATAGTACTCATAGTAGTTGTAGTAGTAGTAGTCGTTGTAATAGTAGTAGTTATAGTACAAGTAGTAGTAGTAGTAGTAGTGGTGGAAATAGTAGAAGTAGTAGTTGTTATAGTAGTAGTAGTAAAAGATGTTGTAGTAATAGTTGTAGTAGTAGTAGTAGTAGTTATTATTGCTGTTCTTGTTGTTGTTGTTGTTTTAGTAGTAGTACTAGAAGTAGTAGTAATAGTTGTAATAGTAGTCGTAGTGGCAGCAGCAGCAGTAGTAGCAGTAGTCGTTGCAATAGCAATAGAAGAGCAGTTATCGCAATATCAGCAGTGGCAATAGTTATCGCGATAGCAGCTACATTAGAAATAGCAGCAGTAGCAATAGCAGTAGTAGAAGTATTAGTTGTTATATTAGTAGTTGTTTTCGCATTAGAAGTCGTAGTAGTAGTATTGGTAGCTGCAATAGCAGAAGTAGAAGTAATAGTGTGAGTGGTAGTAGTAATTATAGTAGCAGTACAAGTAGTAGTTATAGTAGTAATAGGGGTGGCTGTAGTTGTTGTAGTAGCACTAGTAATAGAAAACATAGACTGTTGGTTAGTAGTAAAAGGTCGTAGTAGTATTAGTAGTCGTATTAGTACTTGTCTAGTAATAGGAGTAGTAATAGTAGTAGTAGTAATATTGGTAATCGTAGTAGTAGTAGTAGGAGTTGGAGTAGAAGAAGTAGTTGAAGTAGTAGTAGTAGTAGTAGTAGTAGTAGTAGTAGTAGTAGTAGTAGTAGTAGTAGTAGTAGTAGTAGTAGTAGAAGTAGTAGTAGTAGTAGTTTCAGTAGTAGGAGTCAGAATAGGAATACTAGTAGCAGGAGTAATAGTAGGAGTAGGTGTAGTGGTAGTAGTAGTAGTAGTAGTAATAGCAGCAGCTGCAGCAACAGCAGTAGCTACAACTACAGTAGTAGTAGTAGTAGTTTTGTTAGTAGTAGTAATAGTAGTAGTAGTAGTAGTAGTAGGACTACTAGTAGTAGCAGTTGTACTAGTAGAGTGGTAGTAGTCGTAGTAGTAGTAGGAGTAGTAGTAGTTGTTGTAGTTCGAGTTGGAGTAGAAGTGGTGGTTGTAGTAGCAGTAGTAGGACTAGGAGTAGTAGTGCTAGCAATAGTAGTAGTACCACTAGTAGTTGTAGTAGTAGATGCGATAGTAGTTGTAGTAGTAGGGGAACGAGTAGTAGTAGTAGTAGCTGTTGTGGCAGTACTAGAAGAACTAGTTGCAGTAGTTTTAGTAGTAGTATCAATAGTAGTAGTTTTTGTTATTGTTGTAGTTGTAGTAGTAATAGTAGTTGTAGTGGTAGGAGTGCTAGTAGTAGCAGTTGTACTAGTAGAGTAGTTGTAGTAGTAGTACTTGTAGTAGGAGTAGGAATAGTAGTTGTTGTAGTAGGAGTAGGAGTAGTAGGAGTTGTAATAGTAGAAGTAGCAATAGTAGTTGTAGTAGTAGTAGTAGTACTAGTAGTGGTTGTTGTAGTAGTAGCAACAACAATAGCGGTAGTAGCAGTAACAGTGGTAGTAGTAGTACAGGTAGTAGAAGTAGTAATAGTTGTAGTAGTAGTAGTTGTAGTCATACTGCTATTAGTTATAATAGTCGTAATAGGAGTTGGAGTAAGAGTAACAGTAGAAGTAGTTGTACTTATAGTAGTAGTCGGAGGAGGAGTAGCAGTAGTGGCAGTAGTTGAACTAGGAGTAGGACTAGTAGCAGTTGTAGTAGGAGTAGGAGTAGGAGAAGGAGTAGTAGTAGAAGTTGTAGTAGTAGTAGTTGCAACAGGAGTAGAAGCATTAGTAGTAATAGTAGTAGTTGTAGTAGTAATAGTACTAGGCAAAGTATTAGTAGTATTACGAGTAGGAATCGTAGTAGTAGTAGTAGTAGTTGGAGTAGTACACGTAGTGGTAGCTGTAGTTGCAGTAGTAGGAGTAGGAGTGGTTGTAGCAATAGTAGGTGTAAGAGTAGCAGTAGTAGTAGTTGTTGTAGTAATAGTAGCAGTAGTTGTAGTAGTAGTAGTATTGCTAGTAGTTGGAATAGGAGTAGTCGGAGTAGGCACAGTAGTAGTTGGAGTAGTGGTGGTGGTGGTGGTGGTGGTAGTAGTAGTAGTAGTAGTAGGTGTAGTAGTAGTAGCAATAGGAGTTGGAGTAGGAGTAGTAGTAGCTGGAGTTGTACTAGTAGTAGCAGGAATAGTAGTAGTTGAAATAGTAGTAGTAGTATAGTAGTAGTAGTAGTAGTAGTAGTAGTAGTAGTCATAGCAGTACAAGTAGTAGTAGTAGTCATAATAAGAGTAGTAGTTGTCGGAGTTGGGGTAGTTGTGGTTGTGGGAGTAGTACTAGTAATAGGAGTTGGAGTAAGAGTAGTAGTAGCAGGCGTAGTATGAGTGGTAGGAGTCGAAGTAGAAGTTATAGGAGTTGGAGTAAGAATAGTTGTAGTAGTAGCAGTAGTATAAGGTGTAGTAGTCGAAATAGAAGTAGTAGCGACAGTAGTAGTAGTATTAGTAGTAGTAGCAGTGGTAGTAACAGTAGTAGTAGTAGTAGTAGTAGTAGTAGTAGTAGTAGTAGTAGTAGTAGTAGTAGTAGTATTGGTTGTAATAGGGGTCGTAGTGGTAATAACAGTAGCAGTAGCAGAAGGAGTTGTAGTTGTAGCAGCTGTAGCAGCAATAGTAGTAACAATATTAATAGATGTAGTAGTTGTAGTAGTAGTAATAGTTGTAGTAATAGCAGTAGAAATAGCAGTAGGAGTAATAGTTGCAGTTGTTGTAGTAGTAGTAGTAGCAGTAGTAAAAGTAGTAGTAGTAGTAGTTGTTGTTGTTGTTGTAGTAGTAGTTGTAGAAACACCAATAGCTACAGTAGTAGTAATTTATTATTAATAGTTGTAGTAGTTGTTGTACGAGTTGGAGTACGAGTAATAGTAGTAGTAGTAGTAGTACGAGTGGTAGTTATAGTAGTAGTAGTAACAGTAGTAGTAGTAGGAGTGGGAGTAGTAGTAATGGTAGTAGTGGTAGTAGTAGAAATACTAATAGCAGTAGTAGTAGGAGTAGTAGTAGCAGTAGCAGTAGTCGGAGAAGTAGTTGTAATTGTATTAGTATTAGCAGTAGAAGTAGTAGTAACACCAGTAGAGTAGTAGTACTAGTAGTAATCGCAGTAGTAGTAACAGTGGTTGTAGTAATAGTGGTAGTTGTAGTAAGACTAGTAGTGCTAAGAATAGTAGTAGTAGGAGGACGAGGAGGAGAAGGAGGAGGAGTAGCAATAGAAGTAGCAGTAGTAGCAGTTGTCATAGCAGTTCCAGCAATAGCACGATTAGGTGTAGCTGTAGTAGGAGCAAGAGTAGTAGTGGTAGTAGCAAGAGTAGGAATAGGTGTCGAAGTAGTACTTCTGCTGCAGCAGGTACTACTACTACTACTGCTACTACTACTGCTACTGCATCTACTACTACTACTGCTGCTGCTGCTACTCCTTCCGTTGCTACTTCTGCTACTATTACTATCGCTACTATTACGGCTACTACTGCCACTACTTCCACTACTACTATTAATATTGCTACTACTTCCGAGGCTACTTTTACTATTGCTGCTACTACTACAGCAACAATTGCTACTGCTACTACTGCCACTACTGTTACATCTACAACAACTACTACTGCTACTACTACTACTTCTACTACTACTATTATTTTTACTACTACTACTGCTACTTATACAGCTACATCTACTACTACTACTACTAATAATTCTACTATTACTGTAATTGCTAATACTAGTGACACTGCTACAAATAATACTACTACTACTACAACTTCTCCTAAAACAACAACAACTACTACTACTCCATCTCCTCCTACTGTTATTGTTGTTACTGCTACTACTGGTACAACTACTGCTATTGCTATTACTACTGCTACTACTGCTACTACTCCTTCTACAATTGCTACAACTGCTACTACTACAACCACTACTACTACTGCTACTAATACTACCACCATTAGTACTATTACTATTACTGCTACTACTAGTAGTTATGATGCCATTACTACTGCTAGTACTACAAATACTACTATTACTATTACAGCTATTGCCGCTACTACTACTTCTACTACTAATACTTCTACTATTACTACTTCTCCTCCTGCAACTACTGCTACTACTACTGTTGCTATTACTACTACTACTACAACTTTGCTACAGCTACCACTACTACTACTACTACTACTCTGCTCCAACTACTCCTACTACTACTACTACTGCTGCTAATAATAGTAACTACTACAACTACTGCAACTGTGACTGTAGTTGTCGCTCCTGCTACTACTACTACTACTACATCTTCTACTACGGCTACTATTACTGCTACAACAGCAGCTCCTACAGTTTCTATTGTGACTACTACTACACTACTACTTGTGCTCCTACCACTGTTGCTACTACTATAATTGCTTCTATTACTACTACAACAACTGCTACTTCTAGCACCATTGCTACTACTACTACTAATTCTACTACTACCACTACTTATACTATCTATACTACTACTACTAGTACTACCACTACTACTACAACAACAACAAGAAGAAGAACAACAACAACTACTACCACTACTACCACCACTACTGCTCTACAATAACTACTACTACAACTACCACCACTACTGCTCTACAATAACTACTCCTATGGATACTACTACTACTATTACTACTACTCCTCCCAATACTACTACCATTATTACAACAATTACTACTACTACTACAACTAGTACTATTACTATGACTTCTACGGCTACTCCTTCGAGTACTACCACTGCAACTACTACTACTACTCCTACTTTTACTATTATTACTACTGAAACCAGTAATACTACTACTGCTATTACTACTACTACTACTACTATTACTACTCGTGCCAGTGCTACTACTACGACTACAACAACAACAACTACTACTACTATTACTACTCGTGCCAGTGCTACTACTACTACGACTACAACAACTACTACTACCACTACCAGTATTGCTACTACCACTACTACTACTACAACTACTACTTCTACTCCTAATACTACTTCTACTACTGCTACTACTATTACTATTGCTACTACGACCACCACCCCTAATACTACTGGTATTATTACTACTACTACTATTACTACTGCTGCTGCTACTACTATTACTACTACTACTCCTGCTCCTGCTACTACTATGACAACTACAACTACTACTAGCACTACTACTACTACTGGTATTATTTCTATGACTTCTACCACTACTTCGACTGCCAACCACTATAACAACTACTACTACTACAACAACAACAACTACTACTACTTAACCTAAAACTACTACTGCTACTACTACTACTACAACAACAACAACAACGACGACAACTACTACTACTATTGAAACTACTTTTACTATTACTACTACTTTTGCTGTTACTACACCTACTATTCCTTATACCCCTACTACTTCTTCTTCTTCTACTACTACTACTACTACTACTATTCCTACTCCTAATATTATTGCTACTGCTTCTACTATTACTACTACTTATTTTACCACTAATAATACTACAACCACTACTGCCACAACTACTGCAACTTCTAGTACTACTGTTGCTGCAACTCTTACTACTACTACTACTACTACAATTGCTGCTGCTACTACGACTACTACTTCTACTACTACTACTTCAACTGCTATATCTACTACTACTACTACTACTACTACTACTACTACTACTACTACTACTATTGCTGCTGTTGCTACTACTACTACTACTTCTACTAATACAGCTACTACTACTCCTACTCCTACTAGTACTACTACAACTACTCCTACTAGTTCTACTACGACTACTACAACTCCTACTACTACTCCTACTCCGACCCCTACCCCTACTACTACTCTGACTACTACAACTACTACTGCTAGAACAACTACTGCTACTACTGCTGCTACTACAGTTACTACTACTTCTATTACTACTATTACTGCTATAACTACTACTACTGCTACTATTACTACTACTACTACCACTACTACTACTTCTACTACTACTGCTACTGGTATTAATACTACCACTTCCACTTCTTGTACAACAGTTACTACTGCTACTCCTGCTTCTACCACAATTATTAGTACCGCTGCTGCGACTACTCCTGCTGCTACTACTACTACTAATAATGCTCCTACTACTACTCATACTACTATTGCAACAACTATAATTAGTACTACTACTACTATTGCCGCTACTACTACTGCTGCTACTAGTAAAACAACTACTACTTATGCTACTACTACTCGCACAACTACTAAAACTTTTGTTACAACAACTATGACTAAAACTACTACTACTACTACAACTCCTGCTACTACTACGATGACTACAACTACTACTGTCACTACTACTTCAACTGCTACTACTACTAATGCAGCTAATGCTGCTACTCCGACTACTATAATAACTGCTACTACTACTACTACTATGACTACTACACTTTAACTACTACTGCTACTACTACTGATCCTACTAGTACTACTAGTACTACTACTGCTACTACTACTAGTACTAGTACTACTAGTACTCCAGCTACTACTACTGCTAATCTTGGTTCGACTATTACTACTACTACTACTATTGCGACGACAACTACAACTTCTACTATGACTCCTACCACTACTACCACTACTACTACGACTCTAACAATAACTACTACTACAGCTACTACTACTACTTCTACTACTACGAGTACTACTTTCAGTTCTACTACTACCAGCACTTCGACCACTAAGACTCTACGACCGCTAAACCTACTACTACTACTGCCACTACTAGTGCTACAACAGCTACTATAGCTTTGAATACTACTATTGCTACTACTACGGGTCCTGCTCCTACTACTACTACCACCAACACAACTACTGCTACTAGTACTACTCCTACTGGCACTACTCCAACTGCTACTACTGCAAATAGTACTGCCAAGCACTACTGCTACTACTACAGCTACTACTGCTACAACAACAACTACTACTACTACTGCTTCTACAACGGAAACAACAACAACAACAACAACAACAACAACTACTACTAATCCTACTACTACAACTACAACTACTACTACTAGTGCTAGTACTACTAGCACTCTAGCTACTACTACTGCTAGTCATGCTTTGACTATTACTACTACTACTACTACTACTACTACTAAGACTACTACAACTCCTACTCCAAATCCTACCCCTACTACTATGCTGACTACTACAACTACTACTCCTAGAACAACTACTGCTACTACTGCTGCTACTACTGTTACTACTACTTCTATGAGTACTACTTCTATTACTACTATTACTACTATAATTACTACTACTACTACTACTACTTCTTCTACTACTACTGCTACTGGTACTAATACTACCACTTCCACTTCTTATACAACTTGTATTACTACTACTCCTGTTTCTACCACAATTATTACTATCGCTGCTGCGGCCGTTGCTGCTGCTACTACTACTACTAATGTCGCTCCTACTGCTACTCATACTACTACTGCAACTACTATAATTAGTACTACTACTACTATTGCCACTACTACTACTAGTAGTAGTAAAACAACCACTGCTTATGCTACTACTACTTGTACAACTGCTACTACTTATGCTACTGCTACTATGACTACTACAACTACTACTCCTCCTCCTGCTACTACTACTACGATGACTACAGCTACTACTGCCACTACTACTTCAACTGCTACTACTACTAATGCAGCTAATGCTGCTACTCCAACTACTACAATAATTGCCACTATTACTACTACGACTATTACACTTTAACTACTACTGCTACTTCTACTGCTCCTACTAGTACTACTAATACTACTACTGCTACTACTACTAGTACTAGTACTTCTAATACTCTAGCTATTACTATTGCTAGTCATGCTTCAACTATTACTACTACTACTACTACTACTGCGACTACCACTACAACTTCTACGATGACTCCTACCACTACTACCACTACTACTACAAGTCCAACAATAACTACTACTATAGCTACTACTACTACTTCTACTACTACGAGTACTACTTTCAATTCTACTACTACTAGTACTACGACCACTAAGACTCTACAACCACTAAACCTGCTATTACTACTGCCACTACTAGTGCTACAGCAGCTACTACTGCTTTGAATACTACTACTACTACTACTACGGGTCTTGCTTCTACTGCTAATACTACCAACACAATTACTGCTACTAGTACTATGCCTACTGCTACTTCTCCAACTACTACTTCCACAAATAGTATTGCTAAGCACTACTGCTACTACTACAGCTACTACTATAACAACAACTACTACTACTGTTGCTGCTTCTACAACAACAACAACAACAACAACAACAACTACTACTACTACTACTACTACTACTACTACTACTACTAATACAACTACTATTACTCCTACTCCTACTAGTACTGCTACAACTACTTCAACTCCTACTACTAGTCCTACTCCAACTCCTAGCGCTACTACTACTCCGACTACTACAACTACTACTGCTAGAACATCTACTGCTTCTACTATTGCCGCTACTACTACTGCTACTACTATTACTACTACTACTACTACTACTACTACTACTATTACTAACTACTACTACTATTACTACTACAACAACTACTACTACTACTTCTACTACTACTGCTATTGGTAATAATACTACCACTTCCACTTCTTGTACATCTCTTACAACTACTACTCTTGTTTCTACCACAATTATTACTATCGCTGTTGCTGCTGCTACTGCTACTACTACTAATGCCACTCCTACTGCTACACATACTACTACTGCAACTACTATAGTTAGTACTACTGCTACTATTGCCAGTACTACTACTACTACTACCAGTAAAACAACTACTACTTATGCTACGATTACTAGTACAACAACAACAACTACTACTACAATGACTACAGCTACTATTGCCACTACTACTTCAACTGGTACTACTACTAATGTAGCTAGTGCTGCTACTCCGACTACTACAACAACTGTAACTACTACTACTACGACTGCTACACTTAAGCTACTACTGCTACTACTACTGCTCCTACTAGTACTACTAATACTACTACTGCTACTACTTGTACTGCTACTACTACTACTACTAGTACCACTAGTACCCAGCTACTACTACTGGTAATGTTGCTTCGACTATTACTACTA
>RXID01011283.1:15000-17500 GCA_005019695.1 Trichopus zeylanicus subsp. travancoricus
TACTAATATTACTACTACTACAACTACTAATACCACAATTGTTATTGCTTTTACTACAACTGCTACTTCTACAACTACTACAACAACTACTACTACTTCTACAACCACTATTACTATTCCTAACACTATTATTGTTACTACAGCTATGATTGCTACTATTACCACTACTGATATTGATGCTATTACCGCTACAACTACTAATACTACTACTACTACAACTACTAGTATTGTTGTTAGTACGACAAATGCTACTACTACCACTACTACTACTACTGTTTCTATAACTTCTACTACTGCTACTGCTACCACTATTGCTACTACAATAACTACTATTGCTGCTGCTACAATGACTGCTACTTCTACACTGCTGCTACCACTACTACTACTAGAACAACAGCTACTACTACCACAGCTACTACAGCTACTACTACTACTACTACTCCTACTAGTTCCACTATTACTGCTCTTACTACTATTACTACTACTACCACTACTACTATTACTACAACTTATAAGACTACTGCTAGTGCAACTTCAATTACTACTGCCACTATTATTGCTGCTATGACTACTGCTGCTGTAGCTCTTGATGCTATTGTAACTCTTTGACCGACTACTACTACCACTACTACTACTACTACAATTACAATAGCGACTACTATTACCACTCGTACTACTACTGCTACTACGCATACAACTACTATTGCTACTCCTACTTTTGCTACTACTACTACTACTACTACTACTACTACTACTACTACTACTACTACTACTACTACTTCTACTACAGCTACAACAACAACAACAACTAGTACAACTACTATTACTACTCCAACTACAAGTACTACTACTGTCACTACTATTACTATCATTACTACTACTCCAACACCAACTCCAAGCCCTACTCCTATTACTCAAACTCCTCGAGTACTACTCTCGCTACAGCAACTACTACTACTATTGCAACTACTTCTACAACTACTATGCCAATTCCTGCTACTAATACTACTACTAGTACTATTACTACTACTACTACACCTATGACTACTACTACTGTTGTTGCTGCTACTACTACTACTCGTGCTACTACTACTTCTACTACTACTACTCGTGCTACTATAACTACAATTCCAACTACAATTTCTACTAATACTACTACTACAATAACTACTACTACCACAATTACTACTACTCCTGCTGCTGCAGCTAGTACTATTGCTGCAAATACTTCTACTACTATTACACCTATTCCTGCCACTAATATTACTACTGCTACTATTGCTACTACTACAACTACTACTACTGCTCCCGCCACTACTACTAATGCTACTGTTACTACCACTACTACTACCAATACAACAACTACTGCTACTACTACTTCTACTACTACTTCTACTACTACTACTGCTACTACTACTACTACCATAACTGCTACTCCAACTACTACTACCACCACCACCTCACTACTACAACTACTACTTCTGCAACTACACTACCATTACAACAATTACTACTAGCACTACTACTACTCCTATTACTGCTACAATGATAACTACTGCTACTTCTACTACTGCTACTCTTGCTACTACTACTACTACTACTTCTACTACTACTCCTACTACTACTACTACCACTACTACTATTACTGCTACTCCTACTAAAATAGCTACCACTACTACTCTGACTACTGCTGCTACGACTGCTACTAGTTGTTGTAGTAGCAATAGTAGTCATAGATATGGTCTTAGTAGTAGTAGTTATTGTTGTAGTGGCAATAGTAGTCATATATATGGTCTTAGCAGTAGTAGTAGTAGTCGTGGTATGAGTAGTTGCGGTAGTAATGGTCGTAGCAAAAATAATAACAGTAGTAGTAGTAGCAGTAGTAGCAATAGCAGCAGTAGCAGCAGTAGTGGTACTAGAAGTAGTAGTGTGGAAGCAGTAGTCTAAGTGGCCATTATTACAGTAGCAGTAGCAATAGTAGTAGTAGTAATACTAGTAGTTATAGTAGTAGTTATAGTACAAGTAGTAGTAATAGTTGTAGTAGTAGTAATAGTAGTACTAGTAGTAGCAGTAGGAGGAGGATTGGTAGTTGTAGTAGCAATAGAAGCAATAGCAGTAGTTGTAGTTATACTAGTTATGTTGGTAGTAGCAGTCACAGTAGTCACAGCAGCAGTAGTAATTGGAGTAGTAGTAGCAGTAGCAGCAATAGTAGTAGTAGTAGTAGTAGTATTAGCTGTAGTAGTGGCTGTATTCTATGTAGTTGCTGTAGTAGCAGTAGTAGCGATAGTAGCATTAGTAGTAGTAAGTAGAGGAGAAGCTGAAGTAGAGTAGTAGTAGTAGTAGTAGTCATTGTAGTAGCTGTAGCAGTAGTAGAAGTAGTAGTAGTCATAATAGTAGCAGTAGTAGTAGTAGCTTGAGAAATAGAGTTGCAACAGTTGCAATAGTCATAGTAGCCCTAGTAGTATTAGTAGTTATGGTGGTCCTAACAGCAGTAGCAGTA
>RXID01011283.1:22500-30000 GCA_005019695.1 Trichopus zeylanicus subsp. travancoricus
AGTTATATCAGTAGTAGTAGTAGTAGTAATTGTATTAGTAGTACTAGTAGCAGAAGTTGTAGTATTAGGAGTTATAGTGGGGGTGGTAGTGGGAATAATAGCAGTTGAAATAGTAGTAGTAGCAGTAGTAGTAGTAGTAATAGTAGTCGTAATAGGAGTAGTAGTTGTTGGAGTAGGGGTAGTTGTGGTAGTAGGAGTAGAAGTAGTAATAGGAGTTGGAGTAGGAGTAGTAGTAAGAGTAGTAGTTGTTGTTATAAGAGTAGAAGTAGTAGTAGTAGGAGTTGGAGCAGGAATAGTTGTAGTAGTAGTAGTAGTAGTAGCAATAGTAGTAGTAGTCGAAATAGTAGTCGAAGTAGTAGTAGCAGCAATAGTAGTAGTTGTTGTTGTATTAATAGTTATAGTAGTAGTTGTGGTAATTGGATTTGTAGTAGCAGTAGTAGTAGTGGAAGGAGTTGTAGTTGTAATAGCAGTAGCAGTTGTAGTAATAATTGTAGTAGTAGTAGTAGTAGTAGTAGTAGTAGTAATAATAATAATAGTTGTGGTGGTAGTAATAGCAATAGCAGTAGTAGTAATAGCAGTAGTAGTTGTTGTATAACAGCAGTAGCAACAGCAGTAGTAGTTTAGCATTAGTAGTTGTTGTAGTAGTAGTACAAGTTGGAGTAGAGGTAGTAGTGACAGTAGTTGTAGAGTAGTAGGAGTAATAGTTGTAGGAGTAGTAGTAGTAATAGTTGTAGGAGTAGGAGGAGGAGTAGTAGTAGTAGTAACGGTAGTAGTAGTAGGAGTGGTTGTAGTAGCAGTAGTTGTAGCAGTAGTCGTAGAAATAGTTGTAATTGTATTAGTATTAGCAGCAAAAATAGTAGTAGAAGCAGTAGAGTAGTAGTAGTATTCATAGTAATAGTAGGAGTAATAGTAGTAGTATTAGTATTAGTGGTATGGTAGCAGTAGTACGACTAGTAGTACTAAGAGGAGGAGGAGTAGTAGTAGTAGTAGTAATAATAGTAGTAGTAGGAGTAGCAGTAGAAGTAGCAGTGGCAGCAACAATAGTAGAAGTAGTAGACATGGTCGTAGCAGGAGTAGTAGTAGCAAAAGTCAGTATTGGTGTAGAAGTTATACTACTGCAGCTGCTGGTACTACTACTACTGTTGCTACTAAAACCACCGCTACGGTATCTACTATAACTACTACTACTGTTGCTACTGCTACTTTCGCTACTACAACTCTAACTACTACAACTACTACTAGTACAACAACAACGACTATTATTACTACTGTTACTACTATAACTACTAATACTCCCTTTACTACTACTACTTCCACTACAACTGCTACTGTCACAACTGCTACTACTTCTAATACTTCTACTTCCATGCTAGTACAACTGCTACTTCTACTACTGCTATTACTACCACTAAAGCTACTAGTATTACTATTGCTACTACTGCTACTTTTGCTACTCCGGCTGCTACTACCACTACTACTACTGCTGTTACTATCACTGCTACTACTACTACAAGAACTTCTCCGACTACTATTGCTACTGCTACTACAACTTCTACCACTACTACTGCTGCTAATACTACTTCTACTTCTGCCCCTACGACTACTGCTGCTACTACTTTTGCTACTACAACTACAAGTGCGACTGCTACAAATGCTACTGCCACTACTACTACCTCACCAACGACTACTACTACAATAGCTGCTACCACTACAACTACTACACCTATTACTATGACTACTACTACTTCGACTACTCCTACTAGTACTACTGGAACAACTATTACTACTACTACTACTACTACTACTATTGCTACTGCTACTTCTACTACTGCTACTACTAATACTACTCCTACTATTACTACTACTATTGATACTACTACTGTTACTACTACCACTACTACAACTACCACCACAATTGCTACTGCTACAACAACTACTACCACTTCTAATACTACTACTACCTCTACTACTACTACTAAGACTACTCCTACTACCTCTAATACTATTACTACTAGTAGTAGTACTATTGCTATTACGGCTACCACTCCTAATACTACCACAATTACTACTAATACTACTAATTTTCCTACTACTATTACAACAACAATAATAACTACTACTACTACTACTACTACACCTGCTCCAACTAGTACTACGACTTTTGCAACTACCACTACCACTCCTACAACTATTGCAACTACTACTACCACAACTTCTACGACTTCTACTACTACTCCCACTACTAACTACTACAACTACTTCTGCTACCACTACTACTACTACTACTACTACTATTACTGCAACTACGGCAACTACTACTACTACTTGTGCTACTACTACTACTTCTAGTTCTCCTAAAACTACTACTACTACTATTACTACTACTACTACTATTATTAGTACTACTACGACTACGACCACTACTGCTACAACTACTCCAACTACATTTACTGTTACAATAACTACTGCTACAACTACTCCAACTATGTTTACTATTACAACAACTACTACTACAACTACTACAACTACTACACCCACTAAAACAACTACCACTACTGCTGCTCCTACTTCTACTAGTACTACTACTACTCCTACTCCTAATATTACTACTACTACTACTACTATTACTATTACCACCACTACTACTATAACTATTACAACTCCGACTAATTCTACCACTATTACAACTACTACTATTAATCTTACTACTACTGCTGTTATGCCTTCTACTACTACTGCTGCTGCTGCCGCTGCTGCTGTTGCTGCTACTGCTGTTGTTGCTGCTGTTTGTATTATTAATGCTGCTACTAGAACTTCTACTACTACTGCTGCTGGTAGCTCTACTGCTACTACTTCGACTATGACTACTACAACAACTACTAATACTTCTACTACTACTGCTGCTGCTGTTGTTGGCTCTACTACCACTCATAATCCAATTTCTGCCACAACTATTACTACTACAGATGCTGCTGCTACTGCTACTACTACTACTACTCCTCCTACTACTACTACAAGTACTACTACTCCTCATCCTATTCCTACACCTACTCTAGCAATTAATACTACAACTGCCAGTACAACTGCTACTACTACTACTCCTACTACTACCATAACAACTACTATTGCTACTACTACAACTGCTACAGCTACTACTACTACTACTAGAACTGCTACTACCACTCTTAACACTCCGACTACTACTACGACAACTTCTCCTACAACAATAACAACAACTACTACTACTACAACTTCTTCTACTACTACTGCTACTACAACTACTCTTGCTGCTACAACCACCACTAATTGTACTACTATTACTACTAGTGTCGCTCCTGCTGCTACTACAATAACAACCACTACTTGAACTAATACTACTACAATGACTACCACTACTACTACTACGACTGTTACTACTGCTACTACAACTCCTTCTACAACTACTACGATGACTACTACTACTGCTACTTCAACTACTGCTGCTGCTACTACTACTACTCCTACTACTACATCTACTACTACTACTACTACTAATTATACTATTACTACCACTACAACCACCACTACTACTACTACTATAACTACAACTACAATTACTACTACTGCTGCCCTAATACTCATACTCCTCCATCTACAATAACAACAACAACAACAACTACTACTACTACTACTACTCCTCCAATTGCTACTACTATTACAATTACTACTACTACTACTACTACTTCTACTTCGACCCCTACTACTAGTACCAGTTCTACTACTTCTACTGCCACTACTACTCCTACTACCTTTACTATTACTACTACTACTACTGGTGCTGCTACTACATCTAGTACTACTACTACTACTTGTACTTCTACTATTACTACCACTACAACTGCTATTGCTCCAACTAGTACTACTACAACGACTCCTACCTCTACTCCTACTGCTACTACAAATACTACTACTACCACTACTACCACTACTTTTACTATTCTTATTATTATTACTACTCCTCCTGCTACTATACCTACTAGTACTACTACTACTATTTCTACTACTACTATTTTTTACTGCTACTACTACTCCTATTACTTTTACTATTCCTAAAAAAATACTACTAGTACAACTCCTACCACAACTACTACTACTTCTATCACTACTATATCTACTACTACTATAACAAATATTATGAAACTACTTCTACTGTTACAAGAAATCCTACCATTACCACTACCACTACCACTACTACTACTACAGCTGCTACTACTTCTGCTACTACTACTACTGCTACTACCACAGCAAGTAGTACTACTCCTACTAGTACTACAATAACTACTACAACTACTATTAGTCCTCCACCAACAACTCCTACTACTCCTTCTATTACTACTACGATTACGACAACCACAACTATTACTACTACTAATGCTACTGCTGCCGCAACTCCTACTACTACTGCTACTACTGCAATTTGTACCACCACCACCACCACCACCACCACCACTACGATTACTACTACTACAACTACTACAACTACTACTACTACTCCGACTACTACTACTATGATGACTACTGCTACTACTACCACTACTACTTTTGCTACTACTACAACTAATGTTGCTGATGTTGCTACTCCGACTACTACAACTACGACTACTACTCTTGCTACTACTACTACTACTGCTACTACTACTACTCTTGCTACTACTACTACTACTAGTACAACCATTACTGCAAGTACTAGTAAAACTGCTACTTCTACTACCACTACCACTACTACAACTGCTACTACTACTACTACTACTACTAGTACTACTACTACTACAGCAACTACTACTACTACTCCTAATTTGACTATCACTACTACAACTACAACTACTACTTCAACTACTACTCCAACCACCACTACCACTAGTACCATAAGCCCTACAACTTCTACTACAACAACCACTACTACTTCTTCTACTACTACTACTACTACCACTAGTACTACTGCAACTACTACCACTACTACAGCCACTACTACTGCTCCCACTACTACACATACTACTATTACTGCTACTACTAGTACTACAACAACTACAGGTACAACTACTACAATAATAACTACTACTACTCCTGCTCTTGCTACTACTACTACCAATACAAAAACAACTACTACTACTACTACTCCGACTCCTACTACTCCTACTACTACTACTATAATTACTACTGCCAACTACCATTACTGCTACTACTACTACTACTACAACAACAACTACTAGTACTACTATTACTACTACTACAACTCCACCTATTACTAGTACTAATATTACTACGACTACTAGTCATAATACTTTTTCTATTACCACTACTGCTACTACTACTACAGCTACTACACCAACTAGTACTACTACTAGTATTACTACTACTATTACTTGTACTATTATTACTAATACTACTACTACTATTACAATTACTACTTCTGCTATTACTAATACTTCTACTAATACAACAACTGCACCTACCACAACTAGAAACTACTTCTACTAATACAACTGCTACTAGTCCTACTACTTCTAATATTACTACTTCTACTACTACTACTTCCAGGACTGCTATTACCAACATCACTTCTACTTCTACTGCTTCAACTAAAACAACTTCTAAAACTATTACTACAGCTACACCTACTAATACTACTACTACTACTACTACTACTGTTGTTGCTGCTGCGCCTCCTCCTATAGCAACTACTACTATTACTACTAGTAGTAGTACTCCTACTACTGCTGTTGTAGTTCTTACTTCAAGAACTACCGATACAACTATTTCTACTTCTGCGACTACTACTACTTCTACTACCTATACTACTACTCCTACCAAACTAAGACTACTACTACTACTACCACAACAACAACGACAACAATAACAACTACTACTACTACAACCACAACTACTATTACGACTACTACTGCTACTATTACCACTACCTCTACTACAACTACCACTTCTACTTCTACTACTCCTGCTTCTACTACTACTACTACTACTTCTACTACTACTTCTACTCCTAATACTACAACTTTTACTCCAGCTATAACTAGTACTACTACTACTACTACTACTACTACTACTACCGTTACTATGACTTATACTACAACTAATACTACTACTTCTACTATTACAACAACAACTACTACTACTACTATACTACTACTCCTACCAGTACTACCATTACTACTGCAACAACTACTACTACTATGGTTACGACTATAACTATTACGCTACTACAGCTATTGCTACTACTACTACTACCACTACTACTACTACTACTCCTCCTTCTACTACTGCTACTACAACTACTACTACTACTACCATTACAACTACAACTAATACTACTACTACAACTACTTCTACTCCTCGTACTACTACTGCTAGACCTACCATTGCTACTATGGCCACAACTCCGAATACTACTACTATTACTTCTACCACCACTACTACTACTACTACTACTACTACTACTCTTGCTCCAACTAAAACTACTTCTAAGACAACTATGACTACTACTACCCTTACTATTACTACTGCTACTATTGCTTCTATGACTTCTACCACTACTTCGACTGCTAACTACTACAAATTCTACTACTACTACTGCTACTATTACTACTACTACTACTACTACTACTACTACTCGTACTACTAGTACTATTACTACTTCTAAAACTACCACTACTACTACTACTACGACTACTACGACTGCTACTGCTACTACTACTCCAACTACTTTTACTATTACTACTACTATTGTTGCTGTTGTTGCTACTACACCTACTAATCCTACTACCACTACTACTGCAACTACTACTTCTTCTTCTTCTACTACTACTACTACTTCTACTATTACTACTGCAACTAGTACTATGTCTACCACTATTACAACTCCTACTACTTGTACTACCACTACTACTACTTCTACAACTTCTATTACCACAACTAATACTACTACTACTACTACTACAACTGCTAGAACTTCAACTACTACTGCTAGTGCTACTCGTACTACTACTACTACTACTACTAGTACTACTACTACTACTACTACTACTACAGCTGCTGCTACAACTATTACTGCTACTACTAATGCAGCTACTACTACTACCTTTGCTGTTGTTGCTGCTAACGCTACTACTAATACTACTACTACCACTACTACCACTGCTACTACTATTGTTGCTACTACTGCTACTAGTACTGCAACTACCACTTCCACTTCTTGTACAATTGCTACTACTACTACTCCTATTTCTACTACAACTACTACTGATATTGTTGTTGCTACTACTACTACTACTACTACTACTACTACTATTACTATAACTACTACTAATGTGATTGCTGCTACTACTCGCACTACTATTGCTACTACTACAATTAGTGCTACTACAACTGCTACAACTGCTACTACTACTACTACTATTACTTCTAATACTATTACTACTACTATTCCTACTCCTAATATTACTGCTA
>RXID01011283.1:32500-40787 GCA_005019695.1 Trichopus zeylanicus subsp. travancoricus
TGCCAAGACTACTACTACTACAACTACTCCTACTACTTCAACTACTACTACTACTACTACTACTACCACTTCAGCTACTACTACTGCTGCTACTGCCAAGACTACTACTACAACAACTACTCCTACTACTTCAACTACTACTCCTGCAACTACTGCTACTCCCGCTACTACTACGACTTCTACCACTACCACAACACTACACCCACTACTACTGTTACTACTACTATAGCTACTGCTACTACTACTACTACTACTATAACAAGAACAACTACTGCTACTACTACTACTACTAGTACTACTACTCCTATTACCACCATTACTACCACTACTACTACTACTACAACTACTACAACTACTATTATAAGTCCAACTCTAATTCTGACACCTACTACTACTCCTACTTCTACCGCTAATTTAACAAGTACTACTATGACCGCCCCTACTGAAACTCCTACTACTACTACTAATACTGCTGCCACTACTACTGCAACTATAACTACTGATACTAGTGCTACTACGAATAGTGCAGCTGCTGGTACATCTGCAACTGCTACATTCTACTACCACTACTACTACAACTACAACAACTACTACAATTACAAGTACTTCCACTACAACCACTACTACTACTATTACTACTACTACAACTCCTGCTCCTACTACTGCTACTACTACTAGTACTACAAACCCTACTACTACTCCTATTCAAACACCTACTCCTGCTATTACTACTTCTTCTACTCCGACTATTGCTACTACTACTACTAGTACTACAAACCCTACTGCTACTTCTGCTATTGCTTCTACTACTACTGCTACTACTACTAAAACTATTACTACTACTGCTACTACTACTCCTAACATGCCTACTACTACTACAACTGTTACTACTACTAATACTACTACACCTATGACAAATAGTACTACTGCTACTACAACTACTACTACTCCTCCTAACACTCCCACAACTTCAACTACTACTACTCCCACTACTACTACTACTATTACTACTACACTCCTACTATGACTATTACTACTACTACTACTACAACTACTACTACAACCACTACTGCTACTACTACCACTACTACTACTACTACTACTACTTCTAAACTACTATTACTGACTACTCCCACTAATACTACTACTCCTATTGCCACTACTACTACTACTATTAGACTACTACTACTACTACTAGTGCACTCCTACTACTACTACTGCTGTTGTTGCTACTACTACTAATACTACTACTACTACTACTACTACTACTACTACTACTCCTCTTGCTACTACTACTACTACTACTATTAGTACTACTACTACTGCTACTACTACTACTACTACTACTTCTAATTCTACTACTGCTGTTGCTGCTACTACACAATTATTACAACAACTACTACTAGTACTAATACAACTCCTACAACTACTGCTATTTCTACTAGTACTTCTCCTACTACTACTACTTCTTCAACTACAAGTGCGGCTGCTACAGCTCCTATGACGACTACTACTACTACTACTACTGCTGCTATTCCTACTCCTACTCCTACAAGCTCTTCTACTACTACTCCCCTTAGTCGTATGACTAGTACAACTACCCTCATACTCCAACTCCTACTCCCACTACTACTCCTTCAGCTACTACTAGCCATACTCCAACTCCTACAAGTCTTACCACGACTCGTACTCCAACTCATACAACTACCACTGCTACTACAGCTGCTGCTACTACAACAACTACAACTGCTGCTGCTACAACAACAACAACAACTACTACTACTATTACAACTACAACAACAACTACTCCTACTACTCAGA
This sequence comes from Trichopus zeylanicus subsp. travancoricus, assembly GCA_005019695.1. Classification (NCBI taxonomy): domain Eukaryota; kingdom Viridiplantae; phylum Streptophyta; class Magnoliopsida; order Dioscoreales; family Dioscoreaceae; genus Trichopus; species Trichopus zeylanicus. The sequence continues at coordinate 34,322 of RXID01011283.1, forward strand.
TTACTTCTACTAATACTAATACTACTACAATTATTTATAGTACTAATACTACTACCGCTACTATAGTCACTGTTGTTGCTACTACTATTACTACTAATACCGCTAGTACTTCAACTACTACTATGACTACTACTACTACTACTACTACTACTACTTCTACTACGACAGCTGCTATTATTACTACAACAACTACTACTACTACTTCTTCTGCTACTACTGCTAATCCAACTCCTACTGCTTCTACCACTCCTACTACCCCTACTCCAACTGCTATTACTACAACTACTACTAATACTACAACAACTACAACAACAACTACTACAACAACAACAACAACTTCTACTACTTCCTCTACCACTTCTAACACTAGTACAATTGCTACTACCACTACTCCTACTACTCTTTGTACTACTACTGCTACTACTAACACTACTACTACTACTACCAGTCCTACTACTACTCCTACTCCAAAACGAACTCCTACTACTACTCCTACTACTACAACTACTACTACTGCAATTACCACTCCTACAACAACAACTACTACTGCTACTACAATTGCGACTACTACTACTATTAGTACTACAGTTACTACTACTACTACTAGTGCTACTATTACTATTTCTACTAGTACTACTGTTGGTGCTATGGCTACTACTACTGCAACTACTATGACTACTACTACTGCTACTAATTCTACTACTACTATTACTACTAGTACTACTACTACTACTAATGCCACTATTACTACTACTACTACAATAGCTACTACTACTACAACTACTATCCCTACAGCTACTGCTATTCCTACTAAGCTGCTACTACTAATACTACAACTACTATGCCTCCTACTACTACTACAACTACTACTGTTGTCGCTACTACTACACCTACTACTACTACTACAACTACTGCTACTGCTACAACTATTGCTGTTACGACTACTCCAACAACTACAACACCAATAATTACTCCTACAACAACTCTGACCAATACTACTAATACTACTACTACAACTACTACTACTATTGCTACTACTATTACTACTACTAATTCAACTGCTGCGGTTGCTACAACAATAAGTACTACTACTAGTACTTCCACTACTGCTACCGCTACTACTACTATCACTACTAGTACTACCACTACTATTTATACTACTACTCCTCCTCCTCCTCCTAGAACTACTAATAATTCTACTCCAACTAGTAGTACTACAATTACTGCAACTCCTAATATAACTCCAACTCCAATTCTAACTCCAACTACTACTCCTACTATTAACACTACTACAACTACTACTAATTCAACTACCCCTACTCCAACTCCTACTACTACTCCAACTAATGCTACTCCTACTACTACAACAACAACAACTACTACTATTAGTACTACTAATACTGCTGCTGCTTCTGGTACTTCTAAAGCTGCTATTTCTAATACTACCACTACAACAGCTACTACTATTACTAGTACTTCCACTAGAACAACAACAACTACTACTAGTCCTACTTCAACTACCGCTACTACTAGTACTCCAACTACTACAACTACAACTACTACAAATCATACTACTACTCCCACTCCAACTACTATTCCTGCTATTACACCTACTACTATTGCCACTACTACTACTACTACTACAACTACTACTACAACTATGACTATACTACGACTCCTACTAGTAACACTATAACTACTCCTACTACTATTACTCCTAACACTCCAATTACTACTACTACTACTACTACTACTCCTCCTAACACCTAAAATTTCAACAACTGCTCCTACAACAATGACTACTACTACATTCCTACTACGACTACAACTACTACTACCACTACGACCACAACAATAACTACTACCACTAAGACTACTATTACTACTACTACTCCTACAACAACAACTACTACAGCTACTACAAATACTCCTCCTACTACAACTACTACTGCTGCTACTACCTCAACTGCTACTACTGCTACTACTACTACTAATACTACTATTACTATTACAACTACTACTGCTACTACTATTACTACTGTCACTGCTACTGCTACTACTACTACTACTTCCACTGCTGCTGCTGCGACTACTCCTACTACTATTACTATTACTGCCACTACTGCTCCTACTCCAACTCCTTCAGCTACCCCTACTCCAACCCCTACTACAACTCCTACTACAACTCCTACTACTACCCCTACTCCAACTCCTCCTACTAGTAATGCTACTACTACTGCTACCATTGCAATTACTACAACCAATGCTGGTACGAATTCTCCTACTTACTAAACCAACTACCACTTCTTCTACTACTGCTGCTTCTACTCCAGCTACCACTCCAACTACTACAAATACGACTACTACTACTGCTACTACTACTGCTACTACTACTGCTACTATTACTGCTACTACTACTGCTACAACAACTGCTTCTTCTTCTGCTACTACTACTATGACTACTACTACTACTACTATGGCTACTACTACTACAACTAATATTACTATTCCAGCTTTGACTTCTACTATCGCTACTACAACTACTCCTACTACAATCACTACTACTACTCCTACTACTACTTCTACTACTAATGCTACTATTACTACTCCTACTACTACTCCTCCTCCTCCTCCTACTACTACTACTACAACAACAACAACAACAACAACTACTACTACTACTACTGCTACTCCTGCTACTACTACTACTACTACTATTACTACTACTACTACTACTACTACTACTATCACTACTATTACTCCTACTCCTGCTACTATTCCAGCTCTGACTTCCACTATTGCTACTACAACTACTCCTACTACAATCACTACTACTACTACTACTACCACTCCTACTATTACTACTACTACTACTACTACTACTACTACTACTACTACTACTACTACTACTACTACTACTACTACTACAACTTTTACAACTAGTACAATTGCTACTGCTACTACTCCTACTACTACTTCGAATAACACTAACAGGACTACTACTACTAATACTAAGACACCTACTCCTTCTACTACTACTACATTTACAACATCTACTACTGCTACTATTACTACACAACAACTACTACTACTACTCCTTCTACTACTACTATTACTACTATTACTATGTCTACTACTACTGCTCCAACTACTCCTATAATAACTACTCCTTCTACTACTACTTCTACTTCAACTTCAAGTACAACTTGTAATGCTACTAGTCCATCAACTACTACTACTACTACTATTACTACTGCTACTAGTACTGCTACGAATACTTCTACTAGTACGATACGCCAACTACTACTACTACTACTACAGATGTTGCTGTTGCAGCTCCTACAACTAGTACTATTCCTACTCCTACTCCTACTACTGCCTATGCCTATCACTCCTAAAACTACTGCTACTGCCACTCGTACTCGAAATCCTACTACTACTACTCCTCCTTCAACTACTACAACACAAACTCCACATACTACTACACCGACAATGACTCCTACTTCTTCTACAACTAGTAGTATAACAACAACAACTACTACTATTACTACCACTATTACTACCACTACTAATACTACCGCTGCTTCTACTATGACTACAACTATAACAACAATAACAACTACTACTACTACTACCACTACAACAACTACTACAACTACAACTACTACTACTAATATTACTAATACTAACACTACTATGACAACTACTACCACTAATACTACTACTCCAACTACTACTCGTATTCCTTCACCAACTCCGACTACTACTCCTACTACTTCAACTAGTACAACTACCGCTACTACTACTACTGTTACTATTACTGCTACAGTTATTACTACTACTATTACTACCGCTGCTACGACTATTACTACTAGTACTATTGCTACTACTGTTACTATTACTAGTACTATTACTACTATAGCTACTACAAGTACAATTACTCCTACTACTTCCACTACTACAACTAACACTGCTGCTACTACTACTACTATTTCTACTATTGCTACAATCACTGCTACAAATACTACTTCTGTTACAACAACTACTACTACCACTACAGCTACTACTACACTACTACTACTGCTGCTCCAGCTACTAACACTACTACAAATACAACTATTGATGCTACCACTACTACTATTGCTCCTATTACTTCTTCTACTACTACAAATACCGCTACACTTACTATTCCTACTATTGCTACTACTGCTTCTACTACTACAATTACTACAACAACAATAATTACTACTACCTATAATACTACTACTGCAGCTGCTGATGTTGCTGCTACTACTACTACTACTGAAACTTTTACTACTACTGCTAATACTACTATTACAACAACTACTCCAACTAATGCGACTACCACTACTACTACTACTACGACTACAGCTACTACTACTACTATAACTTCTACTGCTACTACTACTACTACTACTACTACTACTACTACTGCTACTACTCCTCTTGTCACTACTACTACTACAACAACTACAACTACTACTCCAACTCCTACTACTACTACTGCTACTACTACCACTGCTACTACCACAACTACGACTACAATTACTAAAACTACTACTACTACTCCTAGGACAACAACAACAACAACAACTACTACTACTACTACAACTGCTACTACTACAACTATTAGGACTACTCCTACTACTACTGCTGCTCCTACTACCACTAATACTAGTACTATTCGTCGTACTAATACTACTACTCCAAATACTCCTCCTCCTCCTACTACTACTACAACTACTGCTACTGCTATCGCTGTTGCTACTACTGCTACTACTGCTACGCTAATCCTCTTCCTCCTCCTCCTACTACTACTACTATTACTGCTACTACTACTACTACTGCTACTGCTACTACTACTATTACTACCACTTCTACTACTACTACTAAGACTACTACTAGATTAGTACTACTATAATTGCAACAACTACTACTCCTTCCACTACTACAACTGATACAACTACTATGAATATAACAACAACTACTACTTCTACTACTACTGCTGCTGGAATTGTTGCGGCTACTACTACTAGTACTACTCCTACTTTTACCACTACTACTGCTCCTCCTCCTCCTACTACTACTATTGCAATGACTCCAACACCATATCCTACTGCTACTACGGCAACTACTACCACAACTACTACTAATGCTACTACTAATGCGACTACTCCTATTACTACCATGATAACTACTGCTACAACAAAACCAACTACTACTACTACTACAACTACTGCTATAACAACAACAACTACAACTACTACGACCACTACTCCAACAACTACAACTCCTACCACTACTCCTACTACAACTCCTACTAATACTACTACTACTCCTACTACTACTACTACAACAACAACTACTCCTACTCCAACTCCTACAGCTACTACTACTACTACTACAACAACAACAACAACAACTACTACTACTCCTACTACTACTACTACTACAACTACTTCTGCTAGTACTACTACTACTACTACTACTAATACCACTATGACTACAACAACTACTACAGCTACTACTACTACAACTAAAGCTCCTACAGCTATTGCTATTCCTACTACAACTACTACTACTAATACTACAACTACTACACCTACTACTACTATTGTCGCTGCTCGTACTAGTACAACTGCTGCTTCAACTAATGCTACTGCTACTACTATTACAACTACTGCTACAACTACTGGTATTGCTACCACTACTACTACTACCACTTTGACTACTACTACTAGTAGTTTTCTTACTACTACTAATGCAACTGTAGCTGCTACAACAACTGCAGCTACTATTACAACTACTTCTGCTACTACTGCTACTACTACTACTAGTAGTAGCACTACCACAACTATGTCTACTACTGCTACTACTACTACTACAACCCCCACACCTAAAAGTTCCATTGCTACAACTCCTACTCTAACTCCAACTCCAACTTTGACTCCTACTACTGCTCCTACTAATACAAATGCCACTACTACTGCAACTAATACTACTACTACTACGGGTACTACTACAGGTGTGGCTACGGCTGCTTCTACAACAACTACTTCTACTACTACTACTACTATGATGAGTACTACTACTACAACTACTACTATTACTAGCACTTCAACTACAATGACAACAACATCAACAATGACAATAATAACTATTACTACTACTACTCCTACACCTACTGATGCAACTACTAGTACTCCTCCTACTACGACTACTATTACCCAAAATACTACAACTTTTGCTACTCCAACTCATATTCCTACTAATACTCTTCCTCCTATGACTACTACAACTACCAAAACAATAATAACAACCACTTCTTCTTAGGACTACTACTATTCTTACTCTTATCCCTACTACTGCTACAACTAGCCCTACTCCAACTCCCACTGCAACTTCTTCTCCAACTAGTACTAGGCCTACTACAACTCCTACTCCA